>PVJO010002472.1:0-143436 GCA_004026905.1 Hystrix cristata
GAACTCAAAAAAATTAAACCTCCTAAATTTAAAGACCCAATCCAAAAATGGGCAACTGAAATGAATAAACATTTCTCAGAAGAAGAAATAAAAATGGCAAATAAATATATGAAGAAATGCTCAACATCACTAGTCATTCGAGAGATGCAAATCAAAACAACGTTAGGCTTGCAACTTTAAAGGAGAACATGTCAAAAAAGATTTAAGCAGCTTCCTCAAGTGCTTTTTTCACTATTATTCCTTCGTCTTAACTGTGTGGAAGTGAGGTACAGCCGTATTTGCTCATCATGAAGTATCTTTCTCTTCTATAGCCAATTAAATGGAAGTCAGTTGAGCTGGAACTAGATTAGATAGAAGTAGTACAGAAGTAGCACAAAAAGGTGCTGGTTTAAGTTTCTAAATTGCCATCTCTCTCATAAATTTCTTCAAATTTCTCAATTTCCTCTAACTCTAAAATGTTTGCAGGAAGTTTGAAATGAGAAAGACAAATCATAAATAAACAAAGAAAAATATTTGAACCTTTCAAATGAGCATTTTCAAAAACTGTGCACAATGACTGTACAAATATGAATATTTGTTAAGTAAAACTAATACCCTATTGCTAGGTAAGGTTAGCATACTATTCAATTTCTTGATGATAATGATTCTTTTTGGCATAGGATGGAATCTCGGTGTTGTTTTAATATAGGAAGATCATATTCCAAAGTGTTCATGAGAAAGGGGAACTTCCTGAAGAGAAGTGTAAAAACAAGAAAAAATTTAGAAACAGGCTTGTAAATGATTGATAAATCATTTTTATTTACACGATTTAAGAAAAATCAATTCAAATGAGTCTCAAGATCCTTTGGCCAAATGCTACTCAATATTTTTGCTCTCATAAATATATGTCTTCTTTGCTCTTTTTGCTACACTTCATAATAATTTATGGTTTCTCATTTCACCCTTATGAGAACAGTACATTGAGAGCCACATAAAATGAACAAACATTCCAACCTGCTTCATATTTTCTGCACAGCTGAGGCAAAAGTAGTAAGACACATTTATACAAATGTAATTTTCTTTGCTTTTGGTGAGCATATTTATCTTTTTCTGTTATTTCTCTATCTACATACTGAATATAAAAAGACTGTTTTAAGATAAGGCTTTACTGTAAGTGTTGAATGCATGCTGTGTACCTTCGCCTGCCTTGAAGTGGAAGAAAAAGATACAAACTCACATACGTGTATAGGAAAACCTCAATTATGATGGTTTGCGTAATTAGTAGATTATGAGTATTGTATTGGTATTGAATTATCCTGTGACCCTGTGGAATTTGAGTTCTGTCATTCTCTATATAAATTGCCTCTGAATATACCAAATTTGTCTGAATCCACGACACAATGAGGGTAAGAGTCAATGTTATTTTGTGTTTACCTAAGCAGGAAAGTTGTGGTCAATTAATTATAAAACTATATAATATTTCCATTTGGGTGATATTAAAATGTAACAGGGAAAAAGTGCATCTCTGAATCTATGAAATACAGCAAATGTCATCCTCTTAAGCCTGAGAAATTTGTGGGATGGTAGTAACCATGATTTACTTCAAATTTCATATTCTGGGCTAGAGCAGAGCAGGTATATGCTGAAACAGATTGTAAGTGCAAGAGGCTGGGACTGTATGAGGCCCGAAATTCAATCCTCAGCACCACAAAAAAACTGTAAAGTATTTTTAAACAGATTGTATGGACGGAAAAGATATCTCTCTCTTCTTCCTGCCTGTGTCATTAATTTTTAATGTTTTGGGGGAAAATAAATACCAATACTGTCCATAGTGTTGCTGACAGTTATATACCACAGTGTGTTCTTTCCTCGGTCCCCCGTGTTTAGTACCTCATGGAACTTTCTTATTCAAGTAGGCAGGAAAGTAAATACTGGTCATTCTCACAGCCTAAGGACTAAAGAACAATAATGGATATTAACCTATGTCTAAATGTGAGATACCTATTTCATATATATATATATATATATATATATATATATATATATAATCACTATATACATGTATATGGACAAAAATGTTTGAATTTTAGTTTCAAGTATAGGTTTCTTTGCTTTGTAATGCAAGAAAGGATCTCATAGTAATTATTCAGTATAAATAGCAAAACAAAAGTCCAAGTCTTATTTGTTACTTTGAAGAGTAAATTTCATGCACTTATATACATTAATATCTTCCCAGAGATGCGAAAATGAATAAAAAAGCAAGCCAGAGAAGAACTGCATAAATGTCTACTCCAGAGAATGAGTCTAAAATTAACATGCCAGGGTTAGTAAGAAACAGATGAAAAATATAAGCCATGTTTCATGGAGGCCATGGTTTTAAGAAAGGCTGTTTTGAGATTTCAGTTTGGCAAACTATCTGAAAAATGTTAATAAAGACATTTTTGCATAAATTGTCAAAGAAGCATGCACTGATATGATTAATATGGTTGCATCAATTACATGATATTAGAGATGAAAGGAAATATAAACTCATGTGACACAAAATATTAATTTTGAAGAGGAAACTGGTGCCCTAAAGGAAGACTGATCTTATTACCCATTATCAAACAGGAGCTAGAAGCATTGACAAAGCCACAACCACTGAATCTCAGCTAATATTTACTTATCTTTCAAACAAAGGAAGTGGCATATAACATATATATTTGTATATACATACACTAACATACCTATCTGCATAGAAACCTTTATTATATTATTACATTATGTTCAGGGAACTACAAAGTACAATTTTCAGTTTTCACAGTTACAATTCCAATGATCAAACAGTAGCTTATTATGTAGCCTGTGGTCATGACAAAGCTTGCTGCACAATTTGTTCCCCAGGAAGAATTCATCTGAAACATCTCACACTCCACTGCCTCAGGAATGTAAAAAGTATCAAACTGCCCTGTGAACAACCGCACAGAAGTCATAGAATGTTTGATTTGGCATAATCCACCCAGAATATGGATTGTGCTTCTCTCAGTTTTACAACTGAGGAGCCTGTGGCTCAGCGATTAAGGGATTTGGTCAAGGTAACTCAATTAGCTCACGTCAAATCAATGCAGGTGACGTATATTGGCCAAACTATCAAACATACTTTGCAAATATATGTGAAATATACCTCCTCCCAGACAAACCCCAAGCATGGTAAACTCTTGGAACCAGCTTATATGTCTAGGACAAGCTCACTCTGCATCTTCAGCTCTGCTGAATATATAGACTCAACAAGATCACTACAGCTCACACCGTCACTCAGAGGAACAGAAAACAGGAGCAAAGCCTGCCTCCAGGGCATCTTTACTATTTCTCTTCGATGAGAAACTATTCAAAAGCCTGTATAGCTATTTGAGAGTGATTCTTTCACCCTCCAGAAGATAGTCCTATGTATGCATTGGCCAGATTTGGGAATAACCTTGTTTTAAAAGCTTCATGTCATATAGAAACCAGTAACTCATACAACAGTTCCATGACAAAACGTGTTTTGAAAGACATAGCTCCCAGGGAAACCCAAAGCTATTGCCTCTCCATAAACTAAAGCTGTCTTAGTGTTGATGATTAAAAATAGTGTGTTACTGACATAAAGATAGGTAGAATGAGAAGAATTGAGTAGAATTGAGAGTTTAGAAATAATTATTTCTTTTTTCCCAGTGAGCTTCTAACAAAGATGTCAGGGACTTCAATTGGGAAAAGAATGGCTTTCTGAATAAATTTTGCTTAGACACTGGGTATCTATACATACCTAGTGTCTAAGCAAAATTTATATCTATATCTGTATCATCTATATCTATAACTACAATAAAGTTATATCATTGCCTCACTTCATGTAGAAGATTTAATTCTAAATGGATCAAAGAGCTAATATAAGGGCTAAAACTATAACATTACCTAGAAGAGTACATAGGAATAATTTTTTAAGAAGTTTGATTAAGGAAGAATCTCAGAGAGAACGCATAAAGACAAAGAAAAAAGTAGTTATAAATAAATCAGGTTTCAAAATATTAAAACTATTGTACTTCAAAGGACTCCATCAAGAAATTAAAAAGTCAATTACAGAACTGTTGAAAATAATTAAAAAACATAAAACTTATAATGGACTATATCTAGAATATATAAAGAAGCTGTGGTGCATGAATAGGCATACCTTCAAATGATCTAGATAAATGATAGAAGCACGCAAAAATGGGCTCAAAATCATTACTCATCAGGAAAATAAAAAGCTCAATGAAATCCCACTTCGTAACCTTAAGATGTCGATCATAAAAAACTGACAATAACAAGTGTGGAGGTCATGAAGAAATGAGAACCTTCATACATCATGAAACAGGAAGGTGGGACAATCCCTTAGAATCTGTAAATAAATGTTCACAGTAGAATTTAATAGCCAATAATAGAAACAACCCAAATGACAATCAACTGATAAACAAGATAGGAATAAGTTATTGATACAAGCTGTAACGTGGAAAAGCATTACAAACATACCGAATGGAAGAATTTGATCACAAAACACCACACAGTCATTAGATTTCATTGGTTTGAAATGTGCATAATAGTCAGATAAAAAAGACAGAAAGTACAACAGTAATCGAGTACGGCTGTGAGGGAAGATTTGCGGGTAAACTGTGTGGTCATAGCAGGTACAGTATTTGATTTTGGAGTGATGAAATATTATGTAACTGATTACAGTGGTGGTTGTACAACTCCAAGAATACACTTTTCAAAACACTGAATAGTATGCTTTACATACATAGGTGAATTACAAGGTGTGTGTGTGTGGGAGAGAGAGAGACAGAGACAGAGACAGAGACTGAGAAAGAAAGGAAGGAAGGGAGGGAAAAAAAATCTTATTACCAGGGAAGTGAGAAGTCCACACTAACAACCCAGCAGATTTCAAGATCATGTTGATGTGGGGTAATGGACTGTGTCCTTCAGCACTGATTTATTTATACTTAGAAGATTTCACCCTGTCAAATCCATTTTTGTTAGCTCTTAAGAAAATTGTCTTGCAAGAGAAAACAATTACTGTGGATCTCTTTTTAAATGATGGAAGAAAATAGACCTACTGACAGATCACCAGCTATTGTCAATTACAGGATGGGGGGTGTTGTTAGAAAACACTATCCCAACATAACTACATAATTTCACAAAACCTAATATTCGATTTAGTATCATGGTTGCCATAAGCTGCGCTGGGGTTGAGAAGTCCAGTAGAAAAGGTCTGAAAGCTTGTTTTTTTAAGCTCCACCCATAAGAAGAGGGGCCTGGGACAGCGAAACCAAGACAGTGAAAATTAAGATGTGAAAATTCAAATTGAAAATCTACAGATTCTTACGTGAAGCCCATGATCTAGTTACGAAGAAGTAATTGGCTCATAATTAACAAGAACTTTAAGAATATGTCCTGGCTTACTAGAAATCAAAGAAATACTTATTTTTGCAGTTACTTAATTCTCTCTTAGAATTAATCTATCTAACAAATCTTTTAGAGAAAGGCATATAGTGTTGGGGTGTGAACAAAAAGGAGGTATGGGGATTATGTGTTTAGGAGTAAAAAATCAGGATTAAAAATGGAGAAGAAAGATAAACAGCATTGGCTTCCAAATTTAAGATACTTTTCCTTAAAAAGTGTTCATAAGGAAAATTTGAAATATCACAAGACAATAATGTAAAATAGATATGCTATTATTTTGGGACTGGGTTTTCCCCTTCTAATTCTCCATTTTTTTCTTAAAGGTTTTTTTTTCCTAATTTACCTGTTAGTGCTACAAATAAGCTGAATTGCAAAAAAATTTGGACACTTATATGTAATTGGTAAAAGGTAAAAACATAAAAATCTAAAGAGTTCTTTCTCAAGGGACTCATGAAGGCTTTTTCCTTTCACAATTCTGCTTTATATTTAGGTTAATTACTTGTTTGTTACTAACATTTATGAGAAACCAGAACCAAAGCAGCATAGCACATCTCTAAAACATTAGTACTTGAATTTGAAGATGTATTTATTCACATTAATAAAGAAAGACACAAAAACACGGATTTATTTTCAGAAAAAATAGCAAGAATAAATAAAATCTTCAGTTCAATTCTTTTCATTATTAAAATGCAAGGAAATTATGAGACCTTTTAAGACAAGAGATTTTTTAGAAATGAAATGGGAAAGAGCCCTTATAGAAAAATTTTACAAATAAGCAAAATACAATGATGTTATGGCAATGCAAGTAATAATATATAATTATACATTTCATTGAAAACTTTTTAGCTTAATTTGTGTACACACTGCATTAATAGGGAACATAAGATTTGTCAAATGAAAAAATTAATTTTTAAAGATTACTTATTTTCATGTTACACAATTTAATGACATCTCTAGGTATAAATGCATATATACATATAAAAGCCTATATTTAAATATATCAGAGATAGAATTATTTGAAAAATAAGTTTGTGTGGCTATTATTTATTTTTGATAGGCAGTAAAAATTAAATATCGAGTAATAATTCAATCAAATTTTAATCATTTTAAATTAACTATATAATACTTTTCCAAATAAAATCTGCAAGTTTGATTTAATAATTTACACATCATTAGCTAGCTAATCATAGCTAATTTTAAACAGGATGACAAAATAATCAATGATAGCTAATGAAATATTGCTATAGTTATATTTTATACTTTCTGATCTTAATAAGGAAATTTGGAAGGAAATCTTTTCATAATTTAAAAGGTTATCATTTATATATCGTAGGAATTCTATTAATAATACACTAAAAATAAACGCTTTAGTGAGTAAATAGCAATACTTAAATTCTAAATATTTTCATACATAGCACTTAATGACAAGTCAAATTGAAAAATGTTCCCATAATCATAATCTTTAGAGTTAAAATTGCTCAATTTTCAGATTTTCTAACAAAATAGGGACCGATCATGATGATAGGAGGGGAGAAATATTGTGTTCAGGGTTTCCAGAATAGGTACAATTAATTATTAAGGGAAAAGTGTTTAGAAAAGAAAAGTTGGTGTAATGAAATTGATTTTCTTAATTGATTTTTTGTTAAACACATTTAAACAATTAATCCAAATAGTCAGTATACCTGTGCAGTATTGCTTTTACTTATACGTACATTTTTAAAAAGTCTACCCCATCAAAACATTCAATGATTTTGTAGCACAGCTTATAACTAGTATTTTCTTAGAAAACCAATGTTTGTCAGTTGGTTTTGCAAGAAAAATGTGTGATTAAGTTTATAACTTGAATTCAAGAGTTTTTGATGTTTTCTTTATAGTTGGAAATTAATTTCTTGAATCAGAGTTTACAGCTAATATATACATTCTAGACACGATGCCCCCAAGCAATGACAAGGGCTGCAGTACCAATGCAAGAGTTATGTCAGAGTGCCGCTATGCACTTGCTATAACTTTCATTGGGAACATCCTCCGGGGTCCCATGCACTAAAGGATTGCTCAGCTTCTTGGTGCTATTGGAAGGTAGTGGAAATTTTAAGAGGTGGAGTGTGTCGGGACGTCTTTAGGTCATGTGGAGGGTGCCCTTAAAAGGCATGATGGGGCCCTAGCTCCCTCCCTGCTTTCTTCCCTTTCCTATTCTTTTCATCCCCAACGTTGAGATAAGCAGTTTTGTTCTGCCATGGACTCCAAATGTGATGTGCTTTCTCACCCAAAGATATAGGGGCAATCAATCATGGACTGAACTCTTCAAAACTGCAAGCCCAAATAAACCTTTTCTCTTTCAAAGTTCACTATCTCAGTTATTTGATATAGTGATAGAAAGCTGACTAACAGTACTGAATACAGTATAAAGAATAACTCCAAAAGTCACAGAAAATCAGTCTCATTATAATAAAGGACATATTTCAGATAGTTACTTCAGACTAAATACTATTCTTTCTTTCCTGAGAATTTTTCTCCTGGCAACTGCTTATTATATTTTGACTTGATGGTATCTGTGCTCTCTATCTCCCACATTTAGATACAGGGTTGCATCAAGAATTAGAGTAAGAGCCATTATCACAATACAAAGAAGAAGAAGATGACAGGAGCTTTTTGTAATATTTCCATGAATTGTAGAAAGCAGCTGGAAAGAGGGACAGAGAGCTTAGCGTGGAGTCAAGTGGTCCATAAAACATTGACTCCCACCTTCATGATCCTACAGCATGAACAGAAATTAACGCTCATACTTAATTTTTTTTTTTTTGCTTTCCCTCTGCATTCATATGGAGGTGAATAATACAAACAAAACAAAACTATCATTTCTTACTTTCAGTTTGTTGTTTTGGAACACAAAGGAAACACATTCATGATTTTAAATCGTGAAAAGTCCTCTTTCAACATAAGCGCAACAACAGAAGGACAGGATTGTTTTACGTTCTTCATACTAACCATTAAAAGAAGTTGATATGTATTTTGAAATAAATATATAAATATTGATTGTGCAAACTAGATGAGCTTTAAAAATCAAATCACTGTAACTGCAAATTTGAAAGTCGTTCCCAGGGTGTAAATTTTGGTGGGCTCTGTTGATTTCTCAGTTGCAGAGATCGAAGATACTATTCATCCAGGATGAAGAGAGGATGGAGGTGATACACTGGGAAAAGCTACATACTGGTTCTAAAATAAAAACTTCATTTTACTGATATTTATCCTGGCAAAGTGTCAACAAGAATGAGACTCTTTGGTAGTATCACAACCTCAAAGAGTTAAATATCACTTGTCACTGAAAACTAAGCCTGCTTTTTTACTGACTCCATCTTTCACAGATTCATTCGGTCAATGAGTTGAGATTGGGACAGGAAAAGCTCCAGACACTACGGATAAAATGGAGCTTATTTTGCACAGAAGATGAATAAGGAATCACTAAAATAAGAAAAATAAAGATTTTACAGAGTGTAAATTCTACAACAACAATTATAATAAGTTGAAATGATGGAGAATGACTTGTAGCCAGTTTCACTGGACCAGCAAAGGCATCTCTGAGAAAAAAAAATTACTTAATCAAAAATCTGAAAAATATGGAGAAGGCCACACAGTGAAGATCTGGAGACATTTCATGCAACAGGACATCTAGGGCATAAGGCAAAAAGATAGCTTAGCCTGTGTCTGTAGCAACTGGGAAAGGGGACAATGTGAGGTCAAGAGCAGGAAAGGAGGAAAGGGACCAGGTCAGAAGGAGTTTGCATGCGAGGTTCAAAATTTCACTTCTGTGTCTTAGGGTTATGTGAAGTCGTTTGATGACTATCATTTGATTTACCTTTTTGAAAATTATTGTACACGTGGAGCAAGAAGAGACTTATTTGTGAGGTGACAAAAAAGACCTGAAAAGAAGCAACAGCAATACTCTGGGTGCTAGAATTAGATAATGACCAAAAAAAGAGAGAGAGAGAGAGAGAAGTAGAGATACTTGGGGATGTGAGGTAGAGGAGACAAGATCTACTAGTAGATTGGAGATGAGGTGTATAAAACCATTTTTAAATTTGACATTAATCATTAGGTCATAATGGCAATAGTTACTGAATGAGGGACATTGGACAAACAATAGGTTTAGTAGATTGGTTTGTTCATTTTGGGAGGGCTGCTTGAAAAAATACATTGTTGAACAGAGTTCTGCTCATATTATGTAAAATTTGAGGCCCTTATTTACTATATTCCGCAATGGTATATCAAATGGGTAGTTTGAGAATAAAGGTACATGTACAAGAAAGAAGTTAGGAAAATGTTGAGGGTCAGTTGCATACGGTTGACACTTAATAACACTAGATAGGATGAGTAAACCTTGGAGAGTATGGACACAGAAGTAATGCTAACTTTTGGAAGTCCTGAAAGGATGAGAAAAGGGCATTGTGAAGGAGTAGGGGATAGAAAGATTTTATGTGGTTCAGGATAAAAGAAGAAAATTTTCCAGGAGTAAGGGGTCAAATGTGCCAAATTCTGTTGAGGGACAACGTATGAAAAGAACAGTGAAATGATCATTGGAATTAGCAACACAAGAATCGTGTGATTTTAAGATAAGGGCGAGGAAGGGAGGGAGAGAGGAACCAGCCACTGTGAGGAAGGCACACCTAATGAGCTCACTCAAAGAGAGATTATGAGGCAAATATCTATAATCAAAATAATACCTTCAAGAATTTGTGTGTGCATGCATGTGTGTGTCACTTGGAAGAGTAAATAGAATAAAAATTAGCCTACTTTCATTTTAGTTTTAACATTAGAAAACAGCAAAACATATGTGGAAATACTGAAGAAAAATTCCCATCAAAGAAGAGAGAAAATTACAGGAGAAAAAGCATGGATGAGTTTAAAAGAAATGAATTCCAGACTCCACCAGGAAAGGCAATAAAAGCAAGGCAGATCAAGAATGTACATTCAGGCACAGCTAAGTTGGTAGATCTGTAAGGGGAAAAATGAATTAATGTGAATGTGATATGTTTTACTCAATGAAAAGGAGCAAAATGTTGTAGAGAGAAGTTTGAAGGGAATAGAGAAGGTATAAAATCAATTTAAAATCTAGGAATGGGAAACAGAATAGGATGCTTGGGGAGTTGAGGGCTCATTTGAGAATTGTGGCTATTAACTAACAGTGAGATCAATAATGATGAGCTCCTTGCAAGCAAGCACGTGGTGGTTTGTTATAAGCAAGGCAGTAACTCACCTATTACAGAGGAATTTTAGGAAGGAAAAAGTTCTTTTTCATCAGACTATACAAGGGATTATCTGCATTGCTTACTACTTTCCTTAAAGACAGAATTTGCAGTGTCATACCAGTCATTCCTGTTAATGGGTGCTATTGTTTTAAAATATTAAATGTTTGAGTTAATGCAACGTATAAATCCTATAAAATTATTTTTACAAATAACTTGTATTCTATAATTCTCAAAACATCAATGTGTTATGTTGTCACTGGCTTGATCTTTGAACAAACAGAGAAAATCCTGAAATTCACCATAGAAATATCTTTTGTGCTGTTCAATATAGTACCACTAGGCCCATGTGGCTATAAGCACTTGAAATGTGTTTGGTGTTAATGATGAACTGAATTTTCTACATGGAAGTCCTTCAGAAAAATGAAAAATAGAATTACCATAAGATCCAGCAATCACACTTCTAGGTATATACTGAAGAAATTGAAATCAATATGGAAGAAAGCTATCAGCACTCCTATGTTCATTGCAGCATGATTTTCAATAGAGAGGATATGGAAACCACCTAAATTTCCATCATTGGAAACAGATTTTTTTTTTTAAAGTGGTATATATGAAGCAATAAAAAGACAGGGAATTTTGTCATTTTGACAACATGGTTTTAAGTAGAGGACATTCTATCTAGTGAAATAATTCAAGCGCTGAGAAATGAATACCATATAATCTCATTTAAATGTGAACCCTAAAAAATTCTAGCTCATAAGGGTGGAGAGTCGAATACGGCTAGGATGGGGATAAAGAGTGGACACGAAAAGGTAAGATATTGGTCAAGGGATACAATGTTACAGGTAGATGAGGAGGATAAGTTGTGTTCTATTGCACAACACAATGACTAGAGGTAATGATGATATATATTTTAAGATATCTGTAATGCTATCATTGCAAAGAAATGATAAATATTCGAGATAATGAATGTACTAATTAGCCCAATTTGATCGCTCTACAATATATACATGTAGCAAAACATTGCATTGTACCCTATAAACATGTAGAATTTTTTCAATTAAAACTTGAAAACAAAAAATAAATTTACATAGTCACAAGTGCCTAATGGTTACTGTGCTGAACAGTTCAGCTATGGAAAAAACTATGTATATCCTATCAGCTATTGGGTATTTGTTAGTTATTTGAAAAGCAGAGAATCCAAATATTTAAGTATCTGCAAAACAGAATTCCCTTGGTTCTTAAGTATAGATCGATATGTCTAAAATATAGTATGCTTGATAATTTCTGTACAGTGGTGCAGACACCAAAACCATAAATATTGGAAGAAACAATTCACAAGATTTTTAAAGGTCATTTTAACTAAATTTTCATAATTCACATTATAAATTCACACTAAAGCCTGATTCTCCATCGCCTTTCATATTACAATAGTAAAAGGTGAGACATCATGAGAACACACTTCAGGAACTTTTTAAGAAATATTTAGCAAAAAGAGATGAATTCAGTATGTAGAACTGTCATGTACCACAAATGACTTAGCCCTTCAAATTATAAACACATAGTTAATTTTAGGCAATTATCTTCTCGCTATAGATTTTAAATATTCATTTAAAATACTAATTTGCTTTATTATTGGTATTAAAATTAATATTTAAATATTAATGCTTTCTTCTAGCTACTGAGTCATATGGAAATCTTAAAGCAATATACTACTTAAAAATACAACAAAAATTCTAGCATTGAGTGACCTATAATAAATATTGTATATGTTTATATAAACATTACAAATAAATTCATGTTTCTTATTCACATAGATTGTGATTTTTTTTTCTTAATGTAGATAAAAGATTTTTGAATCCTTCTTTACAGGTAGTATACCAGAAGTCAAATGGCAGAAAAGCAACATTTGTTATAATAAACAGAAGCCCAGCCAATATCACTATGAAGGAAATTAGAAAATGGAATGACCTAGAAAAAATTTCATGTGGCTCTCCCTCTTCCAATTTGTAAATCTTCTAGTCGCCTATTTGACTGTTCCAATACTATAAATTAATTTTACTTTTCAGTCATGTTTCCATTTTCTTTATGTTAAAATCCTCGTCTTTCTGTTACACAACCTTCCCCTTCTCAGAGGGTGTTTCACATGAAAGTCACATGAATCTTATCTTGACAAATTTGTAAGGTCACTTTATATTATTCTGATCTATATTTGGGCTTTGATTTTTTGAAACTTTTCTAGAAAATTCTCTGTGTAGGTATATCACCAAATTTGTGTTCATCAATCTGGTAGCCCAGGGCCTTCTAGGCAAATTTAATAAAACCCACAATTCCATGTACCAATTAGCAACTGTACATAGATTAAAATTATGGTTCATATGTGCCTGTGTTCACATATATCAAACGTGTTAACATTGTGATAACAAATGTTCATATTATTTTAAGTGGTACTGGTTGTTTGTATTTCTCATTAAACAGTATTAAAAGTTAAGCTATTAATATACATGACTTTTAAAGAATATTATTAAAATGAAGTCCCTATAAGTAACAAAATATATTGGTAAACCAAATGATATAGCAGTTTTCCAGAGCTCTAATGGCTGTGAACCGACCATGTTGACTTCATTACCTTCAAACAACAAAGGTAAAGTTACCTAACAAATGGCTTTTACTAATAACTTTTCAATACTTAATTATCTCCTGAATTTAACAAAAACATTTATTCATGAGTTAAAGGTAATAGAGATCGTTATGACAGTCTAAATAAAATGTTATTGTTTCCGAGACTATCTCAAACAGAAAGCCGACTGATCAGAAATGAGTGGCAGGTAACCATGCCATCAATAGCAGAAAAGAAAGAACAATATATTTTTAAACTTTAATGTAGTATATAATATCCTAAATTTAGGTTTCAATTTCAAACATCAAAAGTTCCATATTTCCTACTTTATTAAAAATATTTACTACATATTTTCTAGACCACAAAATCAAAGGAACTTTGATGAAGCATGTATATTTATTTTGATATGTCATTATTGAATCATAATCATATTTTAGGCTTTTCCCTCAATTCTTATTAAATACTTCAAACATACAAAATAGTTGGAAGAATTCTACATTAAACATGATACACCCGCCATCTAGATTATACAATTAACATTTTATTATATATTTTTTTACCACACATAGTCCTGTCTATTCATGTCTCTATCCAATAATGACTCCATTTTACTTCACTGTAAGTTGTAAATATCAGAACTACCATGAAATATACAAAACTCAGATGTGCAGGTCCATGAACACTGATAAAAAGATGTAATTTTTATTTATTGGCATTTGGATTCTATATAAATGAAATTAAAAGTTGAAAATAAATAATATTATCAATCTGTTGTTTTTACTATTGGAGTAAACCTTATGTTTACAGAGAAAGTAAAAGTAAATTTAATCTCAACCATTTAATTTAACAGATTATAGATCAGATTTACCATGGAATACTTTAAAAATATATTGAATTGTTTCTCTGATATGAGTAACCATAAGGCTAAATAAGGACAAAGAGGTGTAATAGATATTATATAAAAAGAAGGTTATATTCAAAAGAGAGGAGAACTAGAAAGGGGGAAGGGGAAAAAGAAATAAGGGAAAAAGGAAAGAAAGAGGAAAGGAAAAATGGGGAAATATAAATAAACCTGCTATAAATAGGGAAGGAGGAGCAGAAGGGAAGGGCGGGGAAGGGGGGGGAACCAAGATACATCATGTACAGGTGCAAAATAACCATGATGAATGTGACTATTATGTATACAATGTACCAATACATGCTCTCTGTAAATATATATATAATAACCACAAGAAATATTCTCAATGTGTGATTATAATTTTTATTTTTCAAATGTCATAAATTTAAGCTCCAGGAAAATGGACCAGAATAAAATTTTAATGTACAGATTTCAGAGTTAATCCACAATATAGTCTCTTCATGACAGTAACAAATAATACCAGTTCAGTCAATGAAGGAAAGACCATTTCTTTATTAATTCTCTTCTCTGGATTTCAAACTCTCTTGTTGATCCAATTGAGAATGTTAGTAAGACTTTAGGGAACGAAGGGCCATTATTGTTTGAAATGATCAATTCCTAGAAAAACTATTTTTGAAAACATCAAGAATATAAAAAAGATAATTATGTTCTGAAATTGGCTAATATACTGTGAATTATGATCTTAAAAGAATGGCCAAAATATTACTCAGAGTATAAATCATAAACAAATACTTTCTCCCTTACAAAGAAAGAAAAAGGACAAAACTTTCTTTTCAATGAACAAAAGATATGGAGAAGTTGAAATAATTCCCCAAATTAACTATTCTGTTGTTTCAAAAATACTTTAAGATAAATGCTAATTTGTTTCATTTATACAACTCATTTCTTTTGTTCACAACACATCTTAAGTACTTTTTTCATCCTCTTTCCCCTCTTTCCCTCACCCCTTCACCCATCCCTTGATCTGTTTCCTGTGGTTTTTTTTTTTTTTTGGACATATTTGCGGTACATAATGTTACTTATGTGGAGTTAGTACATAAATCAGACACACAAAATTAAATACCACATTGTTTCTCTTATAGGAGAACCCCAGAATAAACATAAAGGCTAGATAATAGGACGTAGCAGATAGGTTCTCAAAGGGGATGTGTTTTGTACAGGCACCAGCTTTTTGAAATCAGTAAATCATATTATTGGTTTTGATTCTACCAAGGTAGACCAAAACATCATAAACTGGCTCCAAACGACTTGTACAAGAAACCCGAGGTAGCCAGGGCATTTAACTTACTCAACAATGTACCTCCTCGGGTAAGAACAAAACGATTTCCAATCTCACATGACTTTTCAGCATGATTTCCTTTTGATGAGATTTTAGACAAATAGTTGAACTCCATATCTTAAAACAGCAATGATTTATATTATATGTAAGACTTTTTACAGTTTTATTATAAATATGTATACAGTAATTTATCACTAATCAGTACTTTGCTAGGCATGAAAGGGGATATAAAAATGTTTAGTGGCTATATAAAATTAAGTCAAATGCATACATGAAATGCAAGGAAGAATATACAAATGTACATTTTGAAGAAGTATTTTGGACTTGTAACCTGCCACTCAGACCTATGACCTGTATTTTTTTTTGTACAGTTCTGTACATCTTGTTTATAGAGCCTCAATTTTTTTTACATTAGACCTTATATAGTACTGTAATTTATGCTGATTGTACTGTACGGTACTGTACTGTTGTTTTATGATGTTATGCATTACAGTACTGCATGTAACAGTTATGCAACTAAAAGCAAAGTCATCAAAAATGAAGTTAATACCGCCACAGAGTTGAAGTTTGATATTGTTTATATATACAAGTAGTAATTAAGTTTGGATTCAATTTATGCCTAATCTTAGATTGAAATGTTAAAGACAGACTATAGATATCTAAAATAATGAATCTTTAATAATTAGATTAAATTTTAAAAAACTCTTTCAAAATATAGATTAAGATCATTTTCCTTTTCAAATCATGTGTGTCTTCGACAGTTACCACTCTCCTTGCTATACTACATTCTTTACCATATAAACAATGGATGTGGGAGAAAAATGAAGATGAGAACAAGTAACTCCTTGTGTTTCCTTAGTCACCAACCATTAAATTAAAATCTAAGGCAAGTTTTCTTCACAGAACATCAACTAACCAGATCATAAAATAAATCCTCACAAGTACTAGGGCTTTTTTCCTCTCCAAGCCAAGTTTCTTACCTTGGGAATACTGTTAATTTATGTTAGTGGTACCCAGTTTAATACATCAGTTAGTGGCTAAAAAGCCCACAGGTTCCACACAAATCAGTTACCTCTTTTCAACACTGCCAGCAGTGTTTCTTTATTTTGGGCTTTATAAGGTCCCACAAAGGATTAAGCAAAAAAATTAAATTCACAGTGTGAATCCAAATATGCTGTTGGCAGAACACTTTCCTGGGAGGAGATAGGAAAATGCACTTACTTGACTTAAAACCCTCCCTTCCTTTTCCTCCAACCTGGTTCTCTCGACTTTGATTCTAGTATAAGCTTAATACTAGGCAGGTACCTTCCTTGAACTAGGTTCCGCAGCAAGCTGGTCTTTAGTGAGATATACGGAGAGAGAAATGTAGTTCCCATCAGACAGGGCGTATACCGGCCAGTAATTCTAGAAATGTTTCAATTTAACATTTTAAGAACATAGAACACCCTTTCAACTGTCATCTTTTTTGAAAATATTTTTCCTTTTGACAGTTTGAAAATTGAATTTTATCATGTAATTAATGTGTCACCTAATATAATGGTTATCTCTTTCAAAATTGTGATTTAAATGCTAGCACAATCAAATTAAGCAACAATGGGTATTCACATTTAGTCTTAAAATGTATAGTCTTTCTCAATTCCACAGACTTCAAAAACTGCAGTTCTACCGCTGTTTTTACTCCTATTTCTAGATAGATTCACATAGAATTTGTGTAGAAAGGAAGCTTTATGCTCCTCTGTTCATATTCTATTACCAGTCTCATCCTCAAGTGGAGCACTTTGCCCCCAGCTTTTTCTTAATTTTTTTTATTATTTTATTTTTTACCAAGAACATGTATTGGTACATTGTATACATAGTGATCACATTCATCATGGTTATTTTGTACCTCTACATGATGTATCTTGGTTTTCCGCCCTCTTCTGCACTCCTCCCTTCTGCACCCCCCTTCCCTATTTGTAGTAGGTTTATATATACATATATTTATTTATATTTTTCCCATTTTTTCCTTTCTCCCCCCATCTTCTTAACTGTTCCCAGCAAGAGGGTAGTATCCCTGTTTTTATTCTTCAGAATTTGACACACAAGGAGCTGAAATGTATTACTGGACTGAAGTAGCTACCCTAGAAGTCAGAAGTAGGTCAGGGAATTGGTCATCCTTCAACACAGGTGTTGCCTCCGTGTGCTAAATAAACTGCAAAGAATTTGTTCGGACAAGGGCTCCCTATACTCTACCCAGGCTTTACCATCAGCCACTGCTGCCTATTTGCCTGCAATTACTGGGCCAATAGCACAAGACTTTCTTTCAGACTCAGGCACAGAAGTTTGCTCTTGTTTCAGCTATTGTTATTAGAGAGTGTTGTATTCTGATACCCCGTTTGACTGTCAGGCATTAATCAAGTAAGTAGTCACTATTTAACTCTCAGCTCTTTGTCTATAAGTTTTGAAGGAAGAGGTGGTCAGTTGTAGCTTGGAACCACAATAGCTCAAAGCTTCCAAAAGTACAAGTCAACTAGTTTGTTTTTTTTTTTTTTTTTTTTTTTTTTTTTTTTTTTTTTTTTTTTTTTTTTTTTTTTTTTGCTATTGCTGCTGTTGCCAGAAAAGAAAAAAGATTTTACAGACATTAAGAGCACCAGGTGGGAAAAACAGTAGTTTTCAGGCTGAATGATGTCTGAAAGACAATAGCATTACTTCCTTATTAGGAGAAACTCTGTGCAACACCCACATCATCAAAACTGTCATTACAGGATCTACCTAAGAAGATTCATAGCAGCAATGTAGGTCAAACGATGCATCAAAACCAACTTCCAACTGTACAGCCAGAAACTAGTTTTAAAGCTTAACAGGATATCGCCTTTTAATTCCACCTAAGCAGGATTCACATTTGAAAATATAGGTGTGGAGGAAGCTATTGAAATTTTTCAAAACTAGAGCTTATCATGCAAATGGTTTTGTGAAAAGATTGATGTAGAAAGAAGTTATATAAATAATATTACACTCACAGACGAAGAGAAGACAAAAGAATTTTCTAATACTGTGACTTGAATCACCCCAAAAGATCGAGCATTAAAATTGGATAAATTTCGATTTCTTTTTTTCACAATTTAAATCTTGATAATGAAATATATTGTCTGCCAATTTGGTAATATAATCATACAAATTTAAATAATTATATACTCGCATGTACAAAATTAACCAAACAAAGAATACTATATTTAAACTTCATATATTTTCTTAAGTGTGAAGTCTACCAGAACTTCTCATAATATATTCATGGAGTCTTGTGTAAAATGGAGTGCTACTCTGCCATAAAAATTGATAAGCTTGATATATTTCAAGGTAAATGGATGCATCTTGAGACCATACTCTTAGGGGAAATAAATTGGACGCACATGTTTAAATATCACATTGTTTCTCTGATGTGAGAAACTGAAAGTGTAAATAAAGAATAAAATGCATCACATTGGGAAAGGGAAGAAATTGTTCAAATGAGATGGGGAACAAGGAAGGGGAGGAATGGAGGGACAAGAGAAATAAGGAATAGAAGGAAAAAATGAAAATGAAGCTTTTGTAAATAGCGAGGAAGAGGAGAAGGGAGGGGAGGGGAATGGGAAAAAAAGCAGCAGCAAGATGTATCACATACAGGTACAAATCCTCTAGGATGAATGTTATCACTATGTATATCTAAAATGTACCATTATAATACAATTAAATATATATATATATATATTCGTGGAGTCATTTACATTTTATAGCTTATAAAATTAATTTACATTGTAGACATTGTAAGCACATTTGTCAGGTACAGCACACGTGTCTTATTCATATTATTTGTATATCTCTTCTTGAATGCTTAGCATATGCATTCAGTAGCCTAAGTCTTTTTCACAGATGGCTTTATATAAACAACAATTTAATGAGGTGATTGTTAGTTTCTCTATTTCCAGATGAGGAAAGAGGGTCATAAAGTTTGAGAACCTTACTCAAGTGCAAATGGCTGGGAAGTGGCAGGGCTACAGTTCAAACACAAATTTGATTACAAAACTCATACTTTTAAAGAATTCCTCCATAGCCTTTCAATTCTCTTTTTGTCGCTTAAAACATTTTAGCAGTACCTCCATAATTTAGAATACATATAAGCATCTTCATAAGGATATGATGCTGATTTCATGGAAGAAGAGGTATTTTCATGGAGACTATACATGTCTTTAATTTCACATTAATAAACCAAGACTGCAGAGAGCAATTGAACACCCTACACTCATGCAGAGCAATATTGATTGAAGGAATCACAGTCAGATATATAATGCTCTATGAAGTAAGTTAATAAGGGTTGAAACATTGTATGCTTGATGAAATAAATTTCCTAAAGGCAACAGACATTAACAGCTGTTTGAGTATTGTTAATGTCCCTGTAGGCAAGTATATCACTTTCTCAGTTACTGAGCACATGTACTGTTTCTATAATACCTTTCATCTCATTTGCACCAAGAGAACAAAAAGTATTCTTGGACTTCTGCAAGAACAGCCTTATTTTCTCTCCATAAGCATTCTTGCCTACCATTTGTCACTTAGTAGCGAGTTACTTTTCTAAAAATAAAAATTAAAGAAATGTTAATTTCTTGTTTAAAACAGTTGGGTAGTTTCCCATTGCACTTAGAGAATCCAAAAAGCCTAAGGCCCACCACAAGATTTGACATTATCTACAACCACGTTGGAACAACCTCTTGCTTCTGAGCTAGGCTTCAGCCCCACCAACTTCCCTTCTATTACCTTCCCAAAAGATGGTTGTTGATCACTCCATTCCCATTACCATACTAAGAATGTTTCAGCCTTCCTTCTTTACATAGCAAACACCCACTTAGCATCAAGTCTTGTTTCTAAAGTTTCATGGGAGTTTCCTTCATCTATTCATAAAAGATAAGTCACTTCTATTTCACACTGTCATGGCATCCTATATTTTTCCTTCTCAGAGACTACTTGAACTGTAGTTGCAGAAGGCATGTGGCCAGGCTTTCGATCAGCCAAAACGGTTGCCCCAATAAAGGAGCTGTAACATCTTAACTCTGTAAAGCATCTTGAAATGCTAAACTTGAATGAGGTTATTGAGTCTTTCACTTCAACTTTCTAAAATTTTATTGGTAGTATTACTTTCAAATGAAAATGCATACAACTTTGTTCTTTTATCAATTTATTTAATTGGTGTAGTCACTTTCACATGAATATCAGGGGAAATGAGTTTGTTCTATTCTAAATAAAAGTTTTCAGTCCTCTTGATTTTTGTTCAATATGATTTTATTGTGAGAACTATCATTCAAAGGATTTCATATTATTGGTATTAAAAGAATATATTAATATAATAAGATATGGTGAGTAATGTTTGTTGAAAGAATAAAATTACTAATGGGAAAAGTGGTATTTGCCAAAAGTGACAGCTTGTCAAATTGACTATTAATATGTTTAAAGCAAATATTCATATAAAAAGGAAGTCATGAGGAACAGCAATGGCAAAATATGAATCATGTTTTTGAAAGTTAAATTTTTCCAGTGTCCTCAGAACTCAATTTTCCCATTTAAAAAGTAATCAACATAACTTTAAATTAAGTATATATTTAACTGGACATGAATAATAAATTTCAGAAAAAGGATCTAAGTGAAATTAATACATCTTATAAAAGCAATAATTCAGTTCTAGAGCTGCATAAAGCTTATAGGCGAACAACAATATGGATGTTCTGAATGCCAAAAAACTGTATACTTAAAATGTTTAAAATTAAATTATGCATATAACACCACTATTTAGACAAAATGTAGTAAGTTGATACATCCTGCTTTTCACATGTCCCTCGGGAAGCACGTCAGTGCTGCTGAAATGTGAGGGCAGTGAAGGGCTGGGCAAACCAGTACTGGCTTAGCATTTGAAAACCCTCTAGAGAGTAGCACTCCCCATCTTCTCTCCAACTATGAATCACTATACTTCAACCATCATTCCAGCCTGCAGTTATTGCAATCAAAGTGGTACTGGTCTCAGTAAATTCAGTTGTTAATTAGTCAACATTGAAGTAAAGTTCAAGTCATATGAAGGATAGATAATAGGAAGTATAGAGATCATTTTCAAATGGGAAAGAGAATAAAAGATGGAGGGAGAGGAGAGAAAAGAAATGGGAAAAAAGATTTTTGAAGGAAAAAATGGAAATAGAGGTTTTGCAAATGGAAGGGAATGAGAGTTGGAGGTAGCGGGAAGGCGTGGGATAGGAAGGAGATGAAAAAAGAATTATGATGTGTGATATACATGTACCAACTTCTCATGATAAATGTAATACGTACTGCAACTATGTATAATGAAAAATAAATAAAATATATTGTTGGCCCCACTGGGCATGGTGGCACATGCCTGTAATCCCAGAACTCTGGGAGACTGAGGCAGGTGGATGGCAAGTTTGAATCCAGCCTGGGAAACTCAGTAACTTCATAATACCCTGTCTCAAAAAAAAGGAAAAATTTAAAAGAACTGGGCATGTTGCTCCATGTGAAAGCCTTGGACTCAACCCTCAATATCACAAAAATATTGTTGGTCTCAAAATGTTACAAATCTTGCATCACATCACAAAGGAAGGATTCAATTTGATTCCAAGGTAAAGCAATTTATAATCTCCAAAAGTATTATTTGTGTTGAAATGAAAAAAATAATGGTAAATGTGTTGCATAATATTTTCCTTCCTATAATATTATTAAAGAAAGGTGGTTTATATGAAGCTGTTTTCTAAAAAAGTTATAGGAGTGCTGCTTTTATATTATCTTTTCTGTATCAAGAAGCAAAGCACATGCCACTAATACTCTATCCTTCCTCAGGCAATGAAGAGTCTTGTTCAATTTAAAATACATTCAGATGAAGCAATTATCTTGACTTCATGCTTTAATATTGAAGTAATGTCATTCTATAGTGGAAAATCTATGATGTTTATCACAGAGGAATCAAGGAAAAAGGAGTCCTTCAGTAGCAAAAACCAACCAATAAACCTCAAGCCCTAGGCTTGTACTTTGTTAAACAGAAAAAGGTGAAAATACAAAGACTCACTGCATCAAGAATCATTTAGGGAAAAAGTATTACAAATCTAAAGTATAATGAGTAAAAGATCCCTGGTTTACAAATGATAGCTTAAAAAATCTAAACCCAGAATAAAACTATAGCTATCTCACTCTTATTAATCTTGAACATTCCTTTCAAATACATGAAACTCACCTAGGTAATACATCTTTTGTGCTTTAGAAACTTGTTATCCTAAATATGGTCTGTTGACTAACAGCAAGGACATTATAGATAACTTTATGTCAATGCCTAGAACTAAGTCCCTGTCTCAGGTCAAAGGAATCATAATCCCCATAAAAAACCCTGTATGTTATGTAGGATCATGCAGTACTGGTACAACTCTAAAGAATATATGTAGAGCATCCATAACTAGACTGCTAGAGCCTGAGAAAGGCTATCCTGGTCTGAAGTGTTGGAGACAGTTTCCATCTCCAGATTTGGGGTACACTAGTTTCTGGTCATGTTAAACCTAGAGGGAGATACACAGGGATGACACTGAGATTTTAAACATTTCCCTTTGAATGCAGGTATAGAGTTGTAAAAGTTAATTTACAACTTCCTGAACAGTGATATGATCGAGAATAAAAAGCCAGTGTCTCATCAAGTGTTAGACCTCCCAAATATGGTGACACTATGTTCCTGGGAGCTGTGTGACCTCACAATAGATACGGAGGGACAAAGTGTATGCCACATCTGCATCTGGTCTCTGAGATTCCTCTAGATTATATATGCTTGACTGACTAAAATCAGGAACTTAGTCTAATTTAACAGTAAGTGCTAGTAAGGAAAAATATAATCTCTTCCTCACTAACAATCATCCCATCAAAAACACTACATCCTCTTAAATTGTACTCAGTTTAACGTTTTCATTCTACTGGTAAGTAGCTGATTTTACTTAAGTTTTATTAGCTGCTTCAGATGAACAGTTATATGTTTTCTCTTTGTTTTCTTTGTACTGCTCAGAAGTGATACTACTTTTAAATTGCTAAATTAGAAAAAAAAATAAATATATTGGCTAATAGATGTTTGGAGGATATTTAATAATGTTGAGTTACAGGGTGCTTTTATATTGTAATTTATTACTCACTTATAGTTTCATTTAATTCTCAACAATTTATAAAGTAGATAATCTTATAACCTCATTTATAGATAATAACAGAAGCTGAGAGGTCTGGTGTAAAGGAAAAGAACACAGACTCTGGAAAAGACTGCTGAGATCAAGTCTTGTCTTCACCAATTATTAGCTGAGATACCTCCTCTATCAGAGGCAATAGTAGTAATTGACTTCTGGTGATGTTGGGAAAATTAACTAACCCATGTCATGTAAAGAGTTTGCACCAGTACCTGAGATGTTGTAAGAATTCAATAAATCTTGTTTTTATCAACTTTTCTAAGGAAACATCATTAGCATTACAGTCAAAATGTGAAGGGAAATCTATTAGAGATTGAAGTCTAAGTGTTTACCACTGTATTATATTGCCCAAGACTTATATTATCCCTAACTCTTCCTAAACCTTGGTACAGTAACAACAAATGCATCAGGAATCTACATTTTTAACTGTAAAACCTGTACTTTCACATGGCTATACTTCATATGCCAAAATTTGTAATGAACAAGATAGAGAAAAATCAAGCAATATTCTCTTATTATGTGATTTTTAGTAATGAAAAGTTTGTAGTAGTAATTTTACAGATTATATAAATAATATTTTAGTTTTGTTATCAAGAACTAACATTAAAAACATTTACGTAAATCTCACTTGGTTAGCTGGGGTAAATAATAATACCCAGTGTCTGCAGAGGGTCTTACAGCTTCAAAGTGTTCAGATAACAATGCGTGATGTTGGTAGTATGGATATTTTTAGCCATGCTAAGTACTGAAGACAAATAACAGCGATATTATGAAGCTATTTATTTGCAATTTTATCAAATATCCCCTTTAACATAAAGAGTAAGGTCTAATTTTGATGGGGCAGTTTTAAGCTACTTGAGAGTAGTGACATTGATGACAGTTCAGATCACCTAAATTATCTAAGCCTAGATAGCTATATGATGAAACATTTTTCATTTTTCAAATGATTTCTGATCCACTATTTATTTGATACTCGTAGGGTATTTTCATTTCACATGCTAATGCTCTGAGACTTAGGAGGGTAAAGGAACATGTTTATCTCACTCACTTGCTAAGTATTTGCTGTCATCTCACAGACTTTTCTAGGTCTTTAGCACACCATGAAAAGTATAAATATTGACATTATGACCCATCTATAATATATGTAATATGCAAAAATGCTAACACTGTAAACACTCACAAAATTATCTAAAATTCAATTTCTCATAACACAAATAACGAATTGTTTGAGTATCAGTATTTTATAGGTGAAGAAATAGAGCTGGACAAGAACTTCCAGATTTTCCTAACGAATTATTAGAAGGAAACAAGTATCTCCACCTTTCTATGTCCCCACCGATTCTGTCCTTACCCAACGCCCTAATATTATTTGGACTCTGTGTTTACCTCATCATTAGGTGTTGTGTAGGCTACAAAATAGGCATGGCTCTAAATGAGAAGTTTGCCATTAATTTGATGAGACAAGATATCCTTTGCTGAAACTGAAATACCTTTCAAACGCATCCAGCTAGTCAGCATAACACTCTGACATGAAATCTGAAATGATACGTGTTTCAAAACTGGAAGTGTTCAGCATAGTTTGGCCAAAAGCAAGATTTTAGAGATGCAAGTCAAGAATTTACGAAGATAAACAAGATGATTGTACATGTTCTCTTTGGGACTCTGATGGTATCCATTTAGTAATATCATTTTCTCCCTTTTTAAGTAATATAATGACCTTTAAAATACTCAGTGTTTTATAATTTTAATATACTTCTGCAGAACTATCCTTATAGTTAATCATACATTATTACATCCCTTTGCTTATCTACCTGAATCATTACATTGCTCATTAAAGCACCCATTAGATAAGACACCCATGGTACAAAGCGGCACTTTATAAGCAGCTTAAAATAGCACTTTATAAGCAGCTATTTATGTCTTAAGGTATTTACCACCGAAATAAAAAGAATCTTATGGGATACAGAAAATACAAATGAAAATAAAGTGAGTAAAATAAACATAAATCCTTTTAATGGAAACACTGTGGATGAAACAAAAACAACCATATCCTTTTCCAGATTATTCTTATTTTTTCAACTTTATCTAAAAAAGAAAAATTCAAAAGTTTGAGGCTATGATTCCTTGACCTGATATAATTAAAATAGAGCAAAACAAAGTTTTTACAATGTAATTCAGGTTATTTGAAATTTAGGATACTGATATAGGCATAAATTGCCTATTTCTGACTTTCATATCACTCTAGAATCCCTATCAAAAATTTTACAATCACCTGCTGAATACCTGTACATAAATTTGTGTAACTCCTCAAATATACATAGATATAATGGTATACACATTATTATACAAATATATTTGTGTACACACATGTGTACACACCTTCTATTTATCTATCTTACTATCTTATCTTTAATATGGCAAAATGGAGCCAGCGTAAAGTATGGAATCAAACCAATTTTGACACTTCCTAACTGCAGGACTTCAGGCAACTTGCTTAACCTCTCAGAGCTTTACCTTCTGTCATGTTTCAAATAAAACAGTAACAATGAATTATTCTGCAAATGAGGAACACATAAAGGGTCTACTATAGTATAAAACAGAAATCAAGTTCTCATTAAGGAGCAACTCATTGTTTTAACTGTCCTTAGTCTTCCTTGAACACACTCTTTTGGGTTGCCTTTGTTTTTTGTTTTTTTGTTTTTTTTTTTTTAAACAGTGTTCGGTATTGTCACTTTTAATTTTAGCCATTCTGATAAAATTGTAGTGATATCTCACTGTGGTTTTAATTTGTAATTCTTTGTTAGACAATGATGTTGAACCACTCTCATGTGCTTATTTGCTATCTGTGTATTCTCTCTAGTAAAATATCTCTTCATGGAGTTTTTTTGGTTTAAAAACTTGAGATTATTTTAGATAATCCTCTCCGTGTTGCATAAAAACCAAAATATTATACATTAGCCTCTTGAAATTTATTGTGAATACATTCCTAATGCCAACATCTACTGTGCCATGGTGGGCAAAATTTCAAAGTGAGTTATTATAAGTACATTTATTATATTCTATTTTCCTTCACCCTTGCTACTCTCAAAACTTACTGCACATTCCAAACTGACAAGGGTGATGCAGGAGGGTATGGGACATTCGGAGACGATATTTCCAGGTTCTTTATTCGCGCAGGCAATGAATTGCAGGAGCGAATTTTAGGACATTAAGGAGGTTTATTTAAGTAACAAAAGGGAGACTGGTTTTGCCAGGTGAATGAAATAACCAGCCACTGCCACAATTAGAGAATATAAAAAGGAGTGGGAGGCAAGGGAGCGAAATATAGAGCATGGGTTAGGGGTCAGGGGCAAAAGGGGGTCAGGAGAGCAAGCGAACCAGAGCACAAGAGCGCAAGAGAGCAAGAGAGTGAGCTCGCGTGGTGCCGTTCACATTTATCTGGATTCTTTTCTCGTGAGAGTTTCTCGATCCTATGTGAAGAGGGGCAATTGGAATTTCGCGCCCCAGGCTGACATCACATCAAGGCCACTCCACCTAGGTCATGTTCATCTTCCCAGCCAGGTAAAGCCACACCCTATTCCTACCTCAAGGGTATTACTCTCTTTTTTGTCTACCACTAAAAATCCTTTGTGATCATTAATTACCTAAAGAAATAAACAAAGTTCCAAGGCCTGTAATGATTTGTACTCAATACATTCTTGCCCAATTATTTTATTTCTTTCTTCAGCCATCCTAAAAAGTAATTACTGATTGGAAATTGTATTCAAAGTATCATTCCTGTTCATAGAAATAAGTCTATGAAAATGTACTTATGGCCCGTTCCCATGGGGAATTGTCTTGTTGGTGATACATAACACCCTTAAACAACTATATTTAATTTTACAGTAATAAGTACTTGGTAGAAATAAGTGTAGTTTAGGAGGTAAACTTACTTGAGAATCTAGAAATGCTTCACTAAGTGATATTTGAACTCAAATTTAAAGCTGAATTGTAGAAGTAGAAAGATATTGGGCAAAAATTAATTCTACCAGAGTAAATAACATAATGTAGGGACAGGGGTCCCCATAGGTAGGGAAAAGGCAGGGGTAAAGGCCTCATTGGACATTATTAAAAATTAATAGACAGTTTTGACCTCTATAGCTAGACTCTGAAGGCCAGAGACAGCTATACTCCAATTGTTAGAAACAAAGGCAGCTATATTCCAACACTAAAAGAGACAAAGGCAAAGAAACTAGCTCAGGAAGACCCTAGGTAGTGTGATTAACATAAAAATCACAAATTCACTCTCTATTTGGTCCTTACATCTACATAATCTGGCCCTAATGCACAGACCTATAAATGTGCCCTCTGCCAAAAGACAAAGTTCACGGGGCTGAGAGAAATCATTGAGGCAGAGGTGACAAGCCCAACTGCCAATCAGATGCCAAAGGCCAACCCAAGGAAAAACCCAATAAAGAGGGACTACAATGAAGGGGTCTGGAGGATTTCGCTTTCAAATGCTCCCTACTCATTGAGCAGCTATTTATCATCTCTCTTTTCCCCCTTTTTTCATCACTTTTAAATAAATTATCTTCTCTTAGTTTAAACTCGGTTTCCTTAATTTTTTACTATAGCTGGATTTACGATTGCCAGGAACTGCCTTTTCTAGCAGGGCACCATTCACAGTCCACCTCTGGACATAACAATAACGTGTGGGAAATACAGATCTTAGACATGAAGTCAAGAGAATTATTGATGTATACAAAATCTCTATTTTCTGTACTCAAAATTTGTTCATAATTTGTTCTGAACTGGAATGTTAACCATACTGAACACACTACTAATTTGGTATGTGATCCAAATTATTTCTAGAGAAAAAAAATTATGAAACAAATAGTTTCCTGACAAATTCCTTTTAACCACATAAATAAAAGATAACATGCCACTATGTGCTATGGTGCTAAAAGGAAAAATCAATGTGGTCTATACTGTAAATATTAATGATTCATGAGATTGTTTTGTAAAGGAAGATTTTACTTCATTTCAAACACTTGTAATCTAGTTTTAGCATAACGTTCAATTCAATTCAGACTATATTTTCATTTTCTTTGCTAAAAATAATTATCCATTAGTATTCTGTACCACCTTCAGGAAACCACTGGTGTATGACTACATCAAGAGTTTGAGCCTCAGTAAGTAATTTTGATATTTGAAATTGCTTCGAGAAAGACATTTTCATGACATCAGAAATCTTCTCCCAATAAATTCTTTAACCTTTATCAAAATAAAACTATATTTTCCACTGCCAACATGACACAAACAAGACAGATTATGTTTTTTGGGGGAAAAAAATGCATTTTTTTAAATGCAGCCACTCTAAATCTATTAAGCATTGGACAGTGATGGATTAGGGTTACACACGAGTACACTTAAGCAGTCACCATTATCTATATGACTCATCTATCTTAGAATTTCCAGGGTCAGGCAGTCTTGTAAAAACAAATGTAGTGAAATAAGACTCATTCCTAGAGCTTTTAGAATGTTTTTTCACTTTTTAAATGAAAATTCTTCCTTCCTTGATGAAACAATGTTGATGAACTTAGCATCGATGATTGTTTCTGCTGTTCTCAAACTCTTTGTTTCCTGTCTCTGTGACACTGTACTTTATACATCGTCCTATCCCATCTGCTACATGTATAGTAGGAATTTGCTAAGTATTTGTTGATCTGTAAAATTAAGCAGTGACATGGATTCCTACGAATCTATATATTACTCCTATCAAGTGTTTTTTGTTGTTGTCAATGAAATTATACAAATGACTATAAATTATGTGTGTGCAGACTTGGTTGAGAACACAAAATGAGTGCCAGATAAAAAGCAGAAAATCTCCTAAAAGAGTAGGGATATGTGATTTTAAAGGAAACTTCTTTTCAAGTCAGAGAACCAAGAGACTTAAGGTCAAATAACAGCATTCTGAATACTATTTAAAGGCTTAAACTTCACAGAACTAAAAGCTAATGAGGGATATTTTACTTTTTTATTTTAAATTATGGCATTTTCTTATACTTGATTCATAGCTGGCAGAATTGATCCTATTAGCCTAGTTAAAATACAACATTCCAATAGAATAGGTAATTTCAGGGTAAAGAATTTTAAAATCCTGTTGTACAAAACGAATCCAGAAGGAGTTGATATAGGTTTCCATAAAAAAGGCCATATTTTTATTTTAAGAATTCAACAGCAAACTTCTGTTACATCTTTGTGGGAAAACAGATTGAGGGCTTTTGGTTAGTTTGCAAATTCGCTAAAGGAAATAAGCCAGTTTTTACTATAACCAGAGAAAATTTCACTAAAAACAAAAATCTGTTAGTGATACACCTCACAGTATTTTAGGAAAACTCTTTAAACTCTAAATATAAATGATTGTACTGCATGGAATGTAATCATGAATGGGAAGCAAAAAGAGTATCATTAATCTTTTTAAATCAGTATTATTGGGTGACAAAGTTTTCCAGGGATTCATTATCTTTTGAAAAGGATAGATTAATCTTTTGAGCAAGCTTCGCAATCAAGTTATAAACAGTTCTTGAAACAAGAATCTTTGTATAGGAAAAATGAGTTTAACAAAAACTTATGAATTTAAAAATTATGGAACTGACATAGTTATAGCTAAAAAACTGTCAGAAAACAATGTTGTCCATATATTTTCATATTTCAGCATGAACAAGGCTTTCTAAACTAGGAAAATTGGAAGCTCAATATAGACACTTGCAGAGAGATGTATGTACAGTACTTCGTATTATGAGGAGAAATAAACAAGACTTTCATCAAAAACAAATGTAACAAATAGAAAACAATTACATATACTGCAGTTTCGAATCCAGCTATATTAATATTTACTTGAACTATAAATTTTCTAAATACAGCAATTAAAAGCCAGACACTATCAGAGTAAATAAAAAGCAGAAAACAAGATTCAATTATCTGTTGCCTATATGAATTTCACAGTAAGCATAAACAACAAGGTAGGTCTAAAATAAAGGCATGCAGAATGTTAGGCTATTATAATGCTAATATTTTAAAAAGTGTGAATAGCTATATTAATTTCAGAAGAAGCATCCTTTATATTACTGAAGTTACCACTTTTAAATACACTGCATAATGATAGAAGAGCAAATTCTCCAATTCAACATAAGAATCTCAAATCTGTGTGTAGCAAATAAGATAGCATAAAAATATACAAAATAAAAACTGCTAGATATAAACGGAAAGGTAGACTAATCCATTGTTAACTTAAGAGGTTTCAACCTAGGAATATAGTTGTCCTGAACAGCACCATCAATTAACTTCGTATATTTAACATTTAAAAACACTATAGACAACAACAGTGGAATATATATGCTTTTAAGTTTGCATGGAATGTTCACCAAAGCAAATGACATTCTGGGTCAAAAAATACACCTTAAGAAATACAAAATATTTTTCCCCTTAAAATGGTAAAGTGTAGCTACACTTGTTGCAAATAGGGAGGGGTGGGTGAATGGAAGGGAGGGCAGGGGAAGGGGGGGAAGAGGGGGGAAAACCAAGATGTATCATGTACAGGTACAAAATAACCATGTTGATTATGATCATTATGTATACAATGTACCAATACATGTTCTTGGTAAAAATAATAAAAAAAATTTAAAAAAAGAAATACAAAATAATAAAAATCATAGAGAGTAGGTTATTAAACTACAATGGAATTAAAGTAAAAATCAGTAACAGAAAGGTGGTTTGAAAATCTAAAAATACTTGGAATTAAACAACATCTAAATAAAGCATGGATCTAAGACAAGTCACAAGAGAAATTTTAAAATATTTGAACGATGAAAGTGAGAATAAAATGGACAAAAATGTATGAGACAGTGAAAGCAGTTCTTAACGGATATTTACAGTTTTAGTTACCTATATTTGAAAAAAAAAGAAAGAACTAAAATCAATACCCTAAAACTTCTATTTCATTTAATCAGATAAAGAACAGCAATTTTTATCTACTGTAAGTAGAAGAAAAGAAATAATAACATTTAGAACAGAAATGAACAAATTTGAAAGAAGAAAAGAAATTAACAACATGAAGAGCCAGCTCTCTAAAAAGATCAAAAAATTAATGAATGATTAGCTATATTATGCAAGAAAAAAATTCAGAGGACAACCAAATTACCAATATTGAAATTGAAATTTTGACCTCATGGACATTAAATGGTAATAACACAATATTATACATAACCACATGCCCAATAATTGGATAAATGGAATGGATCGATTTCTTGAAAGACACAAACTCCCAAAATCGTACAAAGAGGAATCAATCATCTGATTTGCTTTACAATGATAAAAGATAATTAATGAATTCCTAATAACTTTCTGATAACAAAATCACTAATCCCTCCTTTTTTTTTTTTTTTTTAGTGTCACGGATCGAATTCAGAGCCTTGTGCTTGCTAGACAACCACTTTAAGCACTGAGCTTAATCCCTAGCCCCTCCCTCCTTATTTGAATGGTGAATTCTGCCAAAAATTTAAGTAACAAATATGAAACTTCTTATCTGTTTTAGAAAACGCAAGTAAAAGGAATACTTCCTTTTATGAGTGCAGCATAATTCAAAAACCAGATACACAACAAAGAAAAACTATAAATCAGTATATGCTTTAATATGATCTAGCAAAAAAGAATACATAGTCTTCAAATCACTGGATGCAAATGTTTTAATGTGATTCTGCATAGAGTTGGGGCCATGTAGAGGAGTGCCTTACACTTGCCTTATGTATGAACTAACCAAAAGTATTTAAGGAGTTAGATGAAGAGAATTCCTGAGAGCCGAAGTCACCTCAGAAATTCCGACAAAAGTAGTTTGTGATCTCTGCATGAAGGGCTGAAAGATATTTTCAGCAGGTACAGGTGGAAATTGGCACTCTATTCATGGAGATGATCTAAATGAAAATGGAGTAAAATTTTATATGCTGAATTTGTGTGAACAGGTAATACAAAACTTTCATGAGGGGCTGGGGATTTAGCTCAGTGGTTAGAGTATTTGCCTCATAAGCACAAGGCCCTGAGTTCGATTCCAAGCACCAAAAAACAAAAAACAAAAGAAAACATTAAAAAAAAAAACTTTCATGAATGTAGTGAATAAAACTGAAAGAGTTTCTGCTGTCTCTTAGAGTTTTAGCCCTCAGGATTTCAGCTGCTAGGCAGGGATCCTCACAACAAAGGCTATTCCTTTAAAAAAGGGCTCCAATGGGAAGATGCAGGAAGTGTTGAAGAAAAACATGAATAAGCAGATTTCACAGTAGAGGCAACAATATAAGCAAGTAGAGTTAATGTCCAAATAGGGTAATAAAAAAGTGAATTGAGTTAGGGATTTAGCTCAGTGGTTAGAGTGCTTGCCTTCCAAGTACAAGGTCCTGAATTCTATCCCCAGCACCAAAAAACAAACAAACAAAAAAAGTGAACTGAAGTGGAAATTTTAAAATATCTTTTTTTCAGAAAATACTGCTTTCAAAACATTTAAATGCATGATTAATCTAATTTGAAGTGACATCGATGCTTCCTAGTTTAAAAAAAAGTAACAGTAAAACAAGGCAGAATTTCATTTCATTGACATTGTTCTTATTTTATTTTTACCTAAGGATGTTCATTCTGTGGTATAAAAACAATCACTGTCTTTTAAATTGTGTATAAGATATGGTTCTATTTTAGTGCTTGGCTTAAGCACATGAGTCCCAACTCCATCTTTTTACTTTCCCTTTCATTTGCAAGCAAGCAATCGTGAAGATTTCAGATATAAACCAAAGCCCATTGTTCTGTTACTTACTATAATTCCATCAGACATTAAAAATAATTAACTTCTATTGAAACCAGGACAATTTTCATTGCGTCATTCAAAGATAACAATGGTAAAAGAAATTAAAGCTTATGAAAGTCATATTATTGTACAGTTGAGGCTAAAGACACACAGGTTAGAATTAGTGCTAAGATCAGCTCTGTTGTTTAGACAGAGGAAAAACTAAGGAAAAGAACAATGCAATCTACATTTTTACATTTAAATCTCTCTTCATGCATTTAGAGCCCAAATCCAATCTTATGCACCATCTAATGTAAGCATTTTAGGAGACATTGCTCTTTTATACAAATTCCAAGGCATCAGATTCTGTTGATACGATGGAAGTATCCCCTTTCTTTTTTCCTTAGTCTTCTATGTAAAAGAAGCAAACTTATTTCTGCAATGATTGCTCAGAATTTAAAGCATTGAGAAATAGTGATCAATTAAAATGGTTTCTAAATAAATCTCCAAACTCTAAGTTTGAGACTCTATACTTAAATCACAAGTTGGGTTGTCAGTGGAAAACAAGAAGTAATTTTTAAGTAAATTAATCGAAATTAAAGAAAATAGATTTGATTCCAGAGTTAATTTCTAGTTATATTAAACTAGTATTTGATCAAGGTTTGCTAAATTATTTAATTTTGTGTCTTTGTGTTAGGTAACGCTAAAGTATATTAACCCTAAGGACTATTTTTTTCTTTCCTTTAAAAAAAGTTTATTGGCTTACAGTGTCACCTGCAACTGAGAGAAATATCGAATTAAATAAAAAAGTTTAAAATACCAGGGAATATTTCTTCTTAATATCCTTTGACTACACTTCAGAGATAGAGTAAATACAAAGCTTTAAAAATCAATTAATGCCTTTACTTATGAAAGTCTTTTTTTGTTCCTTGAATTTTTTTTTCTTTTTTTTTTTTTTTTTTTTTTTTTTTTTTTTTTTTTTTTTTTTTTTTTTTTTTTTTGGTGCTGGGGATGAACTCAGGGCCTTGTGCCTTTGAGGCAACCACTCTAAACAGAGAGCTAAACCCCCAGCCCTTGAATTGAAAAACTTAACAGAAACTTCAAATTGTATTAAAGGTGAAGAATTGTTGTCCCAGAACCTACAATTTTTTTTCTCTCTTTCCATCCAATTATTTAATAATTTCATTTTCAGATCAGCAAGACATAAAACATTTACTTTCTACTCTGTAACTTTGAGTCTTTCATATATTATATGCAGATTAGTTTTAAATGTTTAAACTATAAGCTTTAAGAGTCTGATGACTATGTGTCAATGATTTCTTAAAGCACCAAGTTTGATAAATAAACACGTAAAGCTAGAGATATAAGCCTTTCTCACTAAATCTTTGGCTCCTAGAAGGAAATGTTCTCTGCATCATGACCTGACACGTATTTTACATATTTTTCATGTCCCTTTTTCTCTAGTTTATTACCAGCAGATACTATTTTCCCAAATCTCAAATCTCAATTGATCTTCATTACCCTTTCCTTGAATAAAACTGACAAAAATTTTTGAATAGGAAGACTAAGACTGGATAATATATTAGACAATGTCAGGCTGGTGGTACCATTGATGATTTTGAAGAAAGTTCTACAGCCTCAAGTGTACAATCAAGTGGATACAAAAGCAAGTAAAGACATGTGGAAAATAAAGAGGTCCAACACTCGTTTGACACTTTGTTGTGAAATCAAGAATGGAGAAAACACAAAAGAGAAAATTATTAGATACATAATATTTAAAATTTTTCCATTAAAGGAAAACAAAAACTTCCAGACATGTGACTGACTTGATGGGAGCCTCAGAAGGAACACTGCATTAATTAAGAACTTCAGCTGGCCCGCATGAAAATCTGGAAAATACCAAGAATACTGAGCACCTTTTAAAAAGAACACAGTGAGGGATACGTACCATAAAGGACATATGAAGGAATGAAGGAATGAGATTTAGATATTTCATCATTAATCCTGCCATGAAAAACTCAGGAAGCACTGGAAAAACGTTCCAGCATCTATGGTTTTCTACCTGGACGCCCTCATCTACCCTAATTTCAATCATTAACGAAGTCAAAATAATATTTAGACAAAGAATGACTTATATAGCTCCACATCCTACAGAGTACTGAGGCTGATTTTTACTAAAAATAATAAACACAGTGTTTTATTGGAAAATAAATGTTGTATCCATTATTTTGAACAAAAGTTTTGTCTAATATTTGTACAACTAATGTGTTCCAAGTTTTCAGCATTATATATTGTGAAATTAGAGGAGAATTTTGCTAAAACACATCTGTAAGCTGATAGAATATTGGTCATATCAAAAAGAGAAATTTCACTAGCGTATACCACCACAAAACAGGAAGCTTTAATACCAAATTATTGGATTCAAACAGCACCACTTGCAAGTTGTTGGAATTTAGATGTCTAAATCTCTCTTTGCTTTAGTTTCAACAACTATAAATAGGACGCTGCATGCTTGACGTAGTATTTAAGGTTTATTGCCAGAGTGCTTATTAGCATCATTTCATTACTCTGACAGGTGTGAGGCACTTTTTAATAAAATTGATCAACTGGGGAGAAAGTCTTAAATGAGGAAGAAGTTCAATTTTTGCATAATTTTGATTTGAAAATAAATTCCTATATGTCACTAAAAAGAATCAAGCAAAAGTTCATTATTGTAAATTTGTTGTGCAGCTCAGGAAGCATGCTGAGTAATAAAGCTGGTATGGTTTTCCTCCCAAGAAATCAAATTCCTTTTGCCATCACGTAAGCCGAGCCTCCCTACTATGTCTATAACATTACATGCTCCATATATGGGGAATTAATAAACAGATAAATCCTAGTAGCTATTTATTACAAATGTATTTGCATACCTATTGGTACTGTAGCAACATAATGTTTGCACTGTGTCATATACATAATATATTTTTGTGACATGTAAAAGTCAGTATCTTTACCATAAATTAGTGATATTCTCATTATTTTCATTAAAGAACTACTGGTTTCCCTTTATAAGAGAGAAAAAGACAGTGAGAGAGGAGAGAGCGAGACATTAGATAGATGAGGTAAAATTGGTTGCTGAAATGGTTTCTAAAAGAAAAATATTACTCCAAAAATAAGGCAACCGAGGCAAGTGATGTTTAACATAAAGATTAGTATTTCTACATTTTTTTTTTTTTTTTTGGTGCTGGAGTTCAAACTCAGGCCCTTGTGCTTGCAAGGCAAGCGCTCTAACCACTGAGCTAAATCACCAGCCCCAAATCTCTTAATTCTTGCATCATTTAATACTACCAAAAAAAAAAAAGCTAAGATGGATTCTATTATTGAAGGTCCTTACACACAAGCTGAACTAAAGGTGTTTCTTTTAAAGTTTGTAAATCATAAGTCGACACTGTGGTAGGCAGAATAACAGTCCCCCAAAGAAAAAGATGAAGCCGGTTACTAATCCCTGAAAATATATTAGCATTCATGACAAAGGGGAACTAAAGTAGCAGATGTAATTAATTTTGCTGATCTGTTAACCTTCAAATACAGGCATAATATTGAGCTATCCAGATGGGCCTCATGTAATCTCAAGATCCATAAAGGAAATCAGGGTGAGGCAAAAGGTAACCAAAAAAGAATACAATTTATAAAACTGAAGTTGCTGGCTTTGGAGCAAGAAAAGGGACTGAGTGGAGTAGACAATGAAACAGATTCCTTTTAGAGTTTGCAAAAGGAACTTGGCACTCTGACACCCTAATTTTAGCATACTGAGACTCATTTTAGATTTTGGATCTCTGTAGTATAAAATAATAATTTTTTGCTGTTTTAAGCCACTAAATGTGGATTATTTTGTTATAGAACCAATGGGAAACTAATACAGATGTTGGCACTTGCAAGTTCACTGCTGATGTAACAAATACCAAAAAATATAGAATTGGCCAGTGTGTAAAAGCCCAAATTGAAGAAGCACAGTAGAAAAAGTGTCTATTACTTGATTCTTTTTAAACATTGTCAGTTACATCGTTCTATTTTATTATTAGTAATATGAAGTCATTTAATATTTTAATATTAAGAAAATATTTTCTCTCATGTACATACTCATAGCCTTTTCAACTTTATAGATTTAAAAACAGTTTAATGAATAATTTTTTCTATGTAGTTTGCCAGAAAGCTCATGGTTAAATTTTTATTCAGTTAAATAACCATCTTTAGTCTTGACTTTGTAGAAAATCTATCCTGTCTTTCCATTAGAGGGCTCTTGTTTTATTCTTAATGTAATGGCCCTATTATACTTGGTCATTTATATGTAAATCAGAGAAAATCCTTTTCTGTAGAAAGGCAGGGAAAGGGAGGAAAACTAACAGATTCAACACCTACACTTTGTTCCTGAAACAAAATGATTAAAATGTCTCTGTAGAATAACTATTATTCTCAGGCTATAAATGAAAAAGCCTCCAGAAAGGCAGAGTACCTTACCAGTGACTGCCCACACTATAGTCTTTACACTAGGAATCCCTGTATTCTAATAAAAGCCCTCACCAAAATCACACAGACTTCCCAGTGTTGCTAAACATGAAAATGGGGGTTAGTTGGCAATCAAGGAAAACTCTCGTTTCCTTCCACTTTGCCCCAAATTATTCAGTAATAATCATTTGAAGCATTTCTGACCCTACTGTGACTTTAGACATTCTCCATTAAAGGTAAATGATACCTGAACTTCTCTCAAGAGAGCAGACCAACTGAAAATTTGTAGAAAGTCTCTGGCCAGACCACAACCCAATTCTCGGAGCTACTCCCCGCCCACTGATTTCTAGAAAAGCCAGACTCTCTAGCCACAGCTGATGGGTCTAAAATGTAAACAAATGGCTCTAAAGTAGGCAATGGGATGATTTTTTCTGGGAATTAAAAATTCAAGTTTAGTAATGCTACTTATTAATTCTCAGTTTACAGCTAGACCTAGTGGGATGTGATTTTGGAAGCAGTATAGAGGATACAGTTTCCCACATACGGAAAGCCAGTCTTTTCTAGTTTTTAGAGAGGTGAAACAAAGCACATGCACAATTCGAATGCATTTGCAATTACTTGTTCAGTAGTTGCTAATGCCTTGGTATTCAAAATGTCTCAGGAGTACTATCAACAATAATACCCAGGAACATCATAGAAGAGCGAATCCCAAGTCCTACTAAAATATGCATTTTAGCCAGAAGCCCAGGCTAAAACTTTGATTCTTAATATCAAAGTTTGAGGAGCACTGAACTTTTTCATTGGATTATAAAAAGTTTTAAGCCTGGGAAAAATGAAAATCTACATGAGAAAGAATGAAATTGGATTCCTTCTTCATACCATGATCAAACTTTAACTCGAAATAAAACATAGACTTAGATGTAAGAGCTAAAACAATAAAACTCCTAGAAATAATATAGGAGAAACCATTATGAACTCAGGTCAGACTATCTTCCTAGTTATAAACAAAAAGCAAAATAGATTAAAAGTAGATAAACTGGAGTTTACCAAAATTTTAAAAATTTAGGCTGCAAAGGACACTTCCTGGCTGCTTAACAGAGAACTCACATAGTGAGAGAAAATATTTTCAAATTATGTAGCCAAAGACTAAGATCTAGATTATATAAAGAATTCTCTCTTAAGAAGTCAACAAGAACACAAATAATTCATTTTTAAATGATCAAAACAATGAATAGATTTTGTAGAAGGCATACTAATCACAAATATGTATGCAAAAATATGTTCAGTATCATTAGTGAATAGACAAATGTAAATTAAAACTATAATTACATACCCTAATAAAAAAGATCAATAACTAGTGTTGGCAAGGATGGGAAGAAACTGGCAGCTTAATACCATATAAATGGTGGCATGTTGAGTGACCGCTACATGGCCAAAGGACATACAAATGCCTGGAACATTAAACTGTTACTTGTTAAAAGCAGGATTTGTGTTTCCTTCTGGAGCAGTCAGAAGTTTAAAAGCCACATTTGCTAAGAAAAAAAAAAAGACTCTTCATTTGGGTTTAAAGATGCTCAATGGGAACTGAAAGCAGAACAAAGTTTAACTTTCATTTTATATCCTTTCTTACCTTAGAGCTTTGTGTAAAATCCCTTCTCATATAGGTATGTTAATCATTTAGGAGGTATCTGTCCAAAAGTTGGCAGAAACAAGGTTGATTAGACCTGAATTTACGTAGTCTCGTCCCTTTCAAGACTGAGGACACGAAGAAAAGGGATTTATAGGGACAGTCAACTGTGCCTAGGAATCTCCAGTCATCATCCTAAACCAAGGGTCACCTTGGATTCCAGTAGAGCTTCATGTGACTGAGACTGCCCTATGCCAAAAGAATCATTTCATAGGAACAGAGTCACTCCTCAAGCCAGAAAGATCTCTTCCAGTGTGAGGAAACCAAAGGCCGTGAGATAAAGACCGATCAGACCCCAGCCACTAGCTACCCATAAAACTAGTCACTTCTCCTTGTTCATGGGCCAGTGTGATCCCCTTCATCAGAGCATCCCTTCAGCTGCTCAAGCTTGAATCCTTTTCCTATAGTCTCTTATTTTCTTTGTTAAGGACTGGCCTGATCTTTGTCAGCTCCTCAAGATAAAGTCCCTTATCATTCTCTCTTACTTGCAAATTAAGACTTTTTCCTGTAAATTCATGACTTACTTTCAATTTCCATTAACACTAAAAGCAAAGGTCCATGCTAAGCCAGTGACCGTCGGGAAGGAAAAATGATGCAGCTGCTTGGGAAAAGTCTGGTAGTTCCTCAAAGATTTAAATATACGGTTACTACAAGAGCCAGAAATTCTATTAATAGCTTTATACCCAAAAGATATAAAAAGCCATCTATACACAAAAACTTCAGATTGGACATTCAGAATAGTGTGAGTTATAATAGCCAAAAACCGGAGGCATCCCAAACATCCACCAATTGATGAAAGCATAAATAAAAGGTTCTAATATCAACACAATGACATATTATTCTGCAAAAAGAAGGAATGAAGTATCTTGAATATTATTATGCTAAATGAAGTAGGCTGATCACAAAAGATAACATATTATATCATCTCATTAATAAGAAATATCTCAAACAAGAAAGTATATCTATAGTAAACAAACGCAGAGTAGGGCTTGCCAGGAGCCAAGCGGCGTTGGGGGTAAGGGAGTAACTGCTAATAGAATAATGAAAAAAGGAAAGAAAATACTCAAATCCATGGAATTAAAAAAGGAAAAGGGTGAAGTCACAAATGATTCTACAGAGATCCAGAAGATCATCAGTACCTACTTCTTCAGGAACCTATACTCAAACCAGGTGGAAAACACTAAAGAAATGTTTCTTCTTATTTGATACATACACATGAATTACCAAAACTGAATCAAGAAGAAATAAAAAGACTAAATAACCCAATATCAGCCTTTGAAATTGAAGAGGTGATTAAAAACCTACCAACAAAGAAAAGCCCAGGTCCTGACGGACTCAGAGCTGAATTCCACATGAAATTTAGAGAAAATGTAATGCCACTACTCTTCAAACTCTTTAACGAAATTAAAAGGGAAACAATACTGCCAAAGTTATTCCTGGAAGCAAGCATTACCCTAATACCAAAACCTGAAAAGAATTCAACCAAAAAAGAGAACTACAGGACAATTTCCCTAGTGAATATAGATGCAAAATTTCTCAATAAGATACCAGCAAACAATGCAACAAATCATCAAGAAGATTATACACTATGACCAAGTAGGATTCATCCCAGGGATGCAGGGATGGTTCAACATAAGCAAATCAATAAATGTGATACAACATATCAACAGAGTCAAGGACAAAAATCACATGATCATCTCAATAGAGGCAGAAAAAGCATTTGACAAAATCCAACACCCATTCATGATTAAAAAACCCTACAGAAAATAGGAATAGATGGTCTATGACTCAATCTGATAAAAGCCATCCATGGCAAACCAACAGCCAACATCATACTAAATGGTCAAAATTTTCTAAAATTGTAGTGATGGTGGCAAAACTCTATAAGTATACTAAAAATATGGAATTTTACACCTTGAAAGGATAAATTGTATAGTTTGTGAACTACATGTAACTTTTTATATTTTTTTATTTATTTACTTTTTTTTTTTTTTTTTTTTTTTGGTGCAGGAGACCGAACTCGGGGCCTTGTACTTGCTAGGCAAGCACTCTACCACTGAGCTAAACCACCAGCCCCCTCGTGTAACTTTTAAAAATCTAGTCTGTTTTATCAATGACAGTATCGGTGACTGGCTTAGATACACGGTGTCTAACAAATATCTGTTGAATAAATAAACACATGAATAAATGAATGAATACATGAATTGAATTAAGGTCAACTACTGCCAGAGACTGAATTGAGAATTCTATTTTAGTTACTGAGTGCATTCCTATTCCTATTTCTCTCTTTTATGAATCCTGTCTTCGTTTACCAACTTTCAATTCCACAGCATAAAACTATTAACTATCATGATAATAAAATTATTTTTGCAGCATCATCTCTATTATCTTCTTAGAAAAAACTAGTTATTTGAAAACAAGCTTGGGTTTTTCTTTATTAGCTTAAATTAGTCTTTCTACAATAAATGTGCATAGGTCACACATCACATCGTAGTTTATGATGGATTTTTGTTAAGCATTTTGAACTGGCTATATATATGTCACCTAAAGCTCCTTAATTTATATAAGTATGACACAGATGATGAATACTATTTGCAGAGAAACAGTTTGTATTTCACAAAGGAGTGCAATCTGTCACAAATAATTTCACTAATACTCAGAAATTATAAATTTAGCATTCTTAATCTGGAAATCCAAAATCTTAAATGCTCCAATATATGTAATATACCAAAATCTGAAACTTTTTGGGCTCTTGTATGATGTGACAAGCAGAAAATTCAACACCTACCCTCCCTCCTGTGATGGGGTGCAGTCAAATCATGAGTGTTCAATACAGTTTATTCAGAATCCAAACAGTTGAAAAGACAATCTGCCCCTTTAACTGTGTTATTAAAACTGTTTCATGCACAAAATTATTTAAAATTTTATATAAATCTATTTTTAAGCAATGTTCATAAGAAGCACATGAGACATAAATGAATTTTATATTTGGTCTTTGGTACCATTATGTATGTGTATGCAAACATCCAAAAAAAATTCCAAAATTCAAAACATTTTTGTCACTAGCATTTCACACAAGGCATACTCAGACTGGATTAATTACAAAATGAAATATGATCACTCATTCATAAAAGCAATCCACAGTGCCCACAGACCACAATGATGATGTGTTGCTTAATTGAGGAATTAGAATTGTTGGACTTACACTGATAAGGGCAATTTTTATACCAACTAACATATCCTATGAGAAACTTCATTATAAAATAATTAAAATGGATATGTGTAAGGTAGCTAATGGTTTACCCAATAGTCAGTCATAATCCAATAACATATTTGACACTGGTTAAATATAATATTAACTAAAAGTATTACTCCAAATAGTTAAGCTAACTGGAAAATTCATCTGATTTAGCAAGGCCATGATATAGTTGGAAAAAACTTCTGTCCAACAGAAAAATAAGTCCATACTCCATGACAGGACCTCAAATCAATAACAAGCTATTCTCTACAATTTTCCATAGTGCTGAGAGTATTTGAGAAATCTAATGAATCACTTTCCAAAAATGAAATCAAGGTATTATGCAAAATAAATTGTTCTGTATTGATAATTAACCATATCTCTCCTACAACTCAATCTCAATTTTAACTAAAATATATACAATTAGTAATATTTATTAGGAAACTAGGGGTAATTGATGGCTCTGAAATTAAAACATAGTATCAATACATGATCAGAAATGAGTATATTAGAATTTCTGAGATTTCCAAGTCAACTAAATTTAATACCATGGAAGAACATCCACACACCAAAGAATTTAAAAATGCTAAGTGGCAGAGACATTTAAACTAAGGTGTTTGTTCCAAACTGAATGAGGATTTCATGGCCTTTTAAGATTTTCTTTTATCTACATTCTCCCATCACTTGCCATTAAAGTTTAACAACTGAACAAAGCAAACAAAAAAGTCAAGTTCTCTTCAAGCAACTATCAGAGTTTATAGAGATTAAGAGGAAACAAAACCCACCCACATCTAAATTCAAGGACTATAGCACTACGGCATCAGAATTGGATTCCTAATATAATCTGTCTTGTTTAAGAAAATATAGAGGATTCATAACAGTGGGAAAGGAGCATAATAGATTCAGATAAAAGGCTTCTTTCACTGAGGAAGTGCCTAGACTCAGAAAAAAAAATAATTCAGAAGTCACTAGATACTGTAAATTCATTGTAGGAAAGCTTCCTTACAATGCTTTCCTTAGAAAAGTGGACAAAGCGTGAAGCTATTAAGCAAGGTAGAAGAAACTGAAGCCAAATACAAAAGCCTCTAAAGAAGTTATTATAATGGGGGGGAGGATGATTTCACCCTTAGGCAACTTGCTTAATATCTTGAAAGATGTTGTAGAGAGATGAGCGAAAAAATTATCTTCAGAAAAGGAGGAAAGAAGGATAAGTGCTCCATTCCAAGTAGTACCAATTTACTAGTTTCGAGCATATCCTTTGAATTTCACATGGAATATTTTACTTATAAATAAAACACTTTATTCATGTGGATACTCTGGGGCAATTTTTAATTTTTATTTTTGGAAATAAATCAGACACTTATCTGAGGCAAATTTTACAAATATTTTATATCATTAAAAATATTCTGTTCTTCTCTCACTAGATAATATATTCATCTCAAGCTTATAAATGTAGAATCTTCAATCTCTACTCATTTGAAAATGATTCTGCTTTACCATTTAAGAAATTTTGAGTTTTGCAATAGTAGGTTCTTCTTGTGACTATCAAGTCAAATGTACACTGTAGTACCTATGAGCAAGAAAAATAATTAAATCCTAATAATATAGTATTTTTGGTAGAGCATTAATATCATAAAATAAGGTGGTATCTTAATATCTTATTTGACCCAGCAAACACCAAAAAAGGAAAATTCAGATATAACCTATATAATAAAAATGCTGAAGAATGAAAAATAGTGAAATTAATAGAAATAGCTTACTTCTTAAAATTAAGAGTCTTAATATGAGGCAAATATGGAAATTGCATGCTGCCTGCAAGGTTTTTGCTATTCATAGAATAGATTGCATGTGTCAAGAGGTAAATAAAACGGAGATTCATTGAGAAGTAAGCAATAAAAGAGCTATATGAGTTAATTGTTGTCCCTTCTGGTTTTCTTTCAATACTGGCATAATGACTACCAGAAAGAACACACATCTTAAGGAAAAGCAAGTTCCAGAGAAACTGAAATGCAATGGAAATATCTAATTTTGTATTAGACAGAAATATCATGAAGCACTTCAAACAAACCTGCAAAAATTTCCTAGTAAGAAATGACTAAGATTGTTTTAAACACTTTTTGCATAATAGACACCTTACATGAATTTCCATGACTCATATCTGTAATGTTTTCCAAAATGCCTATCTCCACAATTCCAGCTTTATCTCTCCCATCCATCACGAAACATGATGGAAGGTGTAAATATTTTCACAGTGTTATACTCACTATGGCAATTTAATGTGCTCCGTCTTACATATTTTGGCCCTTTGTAGCATAACAAGCTCACACATACTCAGAGATAATGAGTAATGAATACCCTTCCCACACATTTTGCTTTTCTGCTTGTTAAGGCTAAGGTAAAGTAGGAACCTTAATCCATTGCTGAGTACTGACTGCATAGCGATGAGTTTTTAGAAGATATCATTAAGATTAACTTGTTTTTATGGTTTTCACCAATGTGTGGCCTATTACGATGACACAACTCATTACACAGGGTCCTTAGGCACATCAAAGTCACTTCATCATGATTGAGATCAGAACCTCACTAGCAAATCTCAACCTAATTTGCAAGTACTCTGCCTCAAATCACTAATCAATACTGATGTTCTTAGGTTTTCTACATAATACATTGTGCTAATTTCCTTAGAATTGAGATAAATTGCACTTTACCATTGAAAAGGTCCATTATTTACTTTTATATTTCTAATAAAAAAGCAATATGTAAGTTGACTTATCCTCATATTAAGCATGAATCTTTCTTATTTCCTTGATGACTCAAAACAAACTCTGTCTAATGATCTCCAAAGTAATCCAAATAATCAGAATATTGTCTAACGTGAGAGTTCTCACAACATTTCCTTCTGGACAGGCAGCCATTTGACAGTGTAGACTTAACAATGTAATATTATATATTATTGATAAGGAATTAGAAGTACACGTATCCACTTCAATGAATTTCATAACTACGATGAACCCAAAAATGCACACTCCAGAATACATACTTTATCTCACCATCTATACAAAATTCAAAATTATAAAACAATACTATGTATGCTGGCGCTATAGCTTAGTGGCAGAGCATTTGCCTAGCATGTTTGAGGAGCTAAACTTGAACCTCAGTACCACATACATCCAAAGAAAAATTGTGATAGATTGCTTGGGGATACGTACCTACATTTTTACAGAGTAATAAAAATGTGTGGCATTGCCACCATCACATTCAGGACAGTAGTTACCTCTGGGGAAGCTTGGAGAGTAACAGAGAAGGGACAAAGAAAAGGAGATTTCACTGCGCAGGCAATGTTTTTTTGTTTGTTTGTTTGTTTGTTTGTTTTTTAATTCCAGCTAAGTAGCAACTACACATCTGCTTTGGTATGTGCTAAATATTGCATGATCAATTATTTAAAACTCAATTCATTGTTTTGAAATAGTATTCTTCAAATTCAACATATTAATCCTTATGAATCAACCCATGTTACTCCTCATGGATAAAACAGTTATCCATTAATGAAATACATGAACATTTGTAAACTAAGTAAATACACACACATTTCAAACCTTGCCTAAAATTTTACAGAATTTTTAAAAATCACTAGAATATATTATTTCTCTAACCCTATATATTTTAGGAAGACTTAACAAAACAAGCTCTCTTCAAAGCAACATTCATGGAATGACCCTATTCTCTATCCTACTCATATTTCAGAGAGATTTTATCCATTGTTTTCAACTTTGTTGTGTGCTTTACCCCGATCTTCTAAAAATTAGACAAAGAAAAATGAGTTTGCTGGGCTTGGTGGCACACGCCGGTAATCCTAGCACTTGAGAGGCAGAGACAGGAGGATTGCCACCAGTTCGAGGCCAGCCTGAGCTACATAGCAAGACCCCATCTCGAAAAAACAAAAGAGAAAAAAAAATCGGTTTAAATACATGCATGTGTACAAACACAAACTCACACATGCCCCCTTCATATGAAAGGACTTTTTAGTTAAAAAAAAAAATCAAAACAAATCTGCTCTACAGTGATGCATTATTACACTAAAATTTTGAAAAATCAGATTGAAAAGAAGGATAGGAATGTGAAAATGAGGGAACATAATAAAATTCAGAAATATGCTAGTTTTTGAAGAATTTAGACACGGTTGGATCATTATTCAAGAGATATATCACTTAGTCTGGTCTCAAAAACATCTAGCGTTTTCATTTCGGTATTGTAATACTGTACGGAGTAATCAATGCTCATGATTCTCAGAAACTATAGGTTAGAAATAACAACAATCTAAGATTTAGACAGCATAAAGAAATAAGAGAAGCTATAAAGTGGCAAATTAGATTTTATATTGCAATGGCATGATTTAATTCTGCTTTAATTCGGCCCTGAGAGAAGTGGGGAACGAGATGGGTTAATCAGAAACACAAACACACCTCATTTTTTTTTTTCTCTCCTTCTAAACTCGAGCACAGCGAGTTCAAGGCCGGTCTAGCCTTATAACCCCGTGTATGAGTTTTTGTTTATTGTAATCTAAGCATCTGCAAGGTTGCAGGAAGAATGTTACACTCTCCAGTCTCCTTACCCTCCGATGCTCCCTTCTGTATCAGCACCCAGGCCCGGACCATTGCCCTCTTCACTCCTCTACATATCAAAGAATCCTCACAAAAGAATCCAGCCAATCCCTTTATTTACACAATTCCCTTTTTAACCTCACCCTGGGGACTAGTATCATAAAATTCACTTTGAGTCAGTAACTTCACATCCTCTTAAAGAATTTAGACAAGACACGAATAAGATAAGCTAAAAGGATGACCAACACCTGGTATAAACACTTGCTTGTTATAATGATCAGAGGGATTCCATCTGTAAAATGTAACCACCTTTTCCCACTGTATAAAAGTTCTGGTCAAACTGCAGAAAGACGTGGAGAATAAACAGACTCAATTTGGCTTCTCAGCGTCTGGCATCTCTCTTTCTAGCACCCAAGTGAGGTAAAGCCGGGTCAGCTAATGGGGCCAGCTCAGAGTCTTACCTTCAATATAGAGGTTAGGCTTTGCTTATTTTTGTTTCTATTTAATTGAAAATATTGAAGAGCAAGTCTAGTGATGTGGTACATGCCTATAGCCCTAGCTACTGGGTAGGCTGAAGCAGGAGTATCTTGAATTCAAGGCCAGCCTGGGCAATACAGGAAGATTCTGACTCAAAATTTTACAAAAGTAAATTAAAAGGGCTGACCATATACCTCAGGGGTAGAATGGGTGCTCGGCACATTTGAGAAGCTGTTTCAATCCCAAGTACCATCAAAAAAAAAAAAAAAAGAAAGAAAGAAATTTTCCACTGGAGAAACCCACAGCCAAAAATTCTTTGAAACCAGGCTTATTTCTTCTGCTATTAGAAATATCTACAAGTCATATTCGTTGGATCTGTACAATATGTGGGTACATGTGGCTATTCAAATTAAATAAATCAACTGAGTTTCTCAGTGACTATAGCCACATTTCAGGTGTATTAAACTGAACATACACATAAGAAAAAAATTTCCATTATCACAAAAATTATAGGACACGATTATTATACTAGGGTCATGCTAATTATCTGTTTCGCACTTTACAGAGATAAAGAAGAGCTAGTATATTCATTATACATATCTATTTATCCAGCAGTACTTCATTTAACAAAAAAAGGGGGATCCTGGAATAGAATTTGGTTAAAGTATAATTTTTAGAAAAGGCAAACCATTAATCATACAGGTATAAGAATTAGTACACAAACGAGATTTTGATTCTACTGATTCAGTAGAAAGAGTTGGCACATGTTATAACTCATACAAAGAACTATCTTTTATAGATTTTTTTTGTGATCGCCATGGGGGAATACACAAAGTTATCACAATCTTTTTTTTTTCTTTTTTGAGACAGTCTCCTTGCGTAGTTCAGTCTGGTCTTGGACTCACTGTATATACAGGATAGGCCGGCATTGAACTCCCAGGGATCCTCCTGACTCACTCTCCAGACTGCTGGGATTATAGGTGTCTGTCACCATGCCCAGCTACAACCTATTTTAAATTAATAACTTCGCCGACATAAAACCTCTGTTCCTTTATGTCTCCTCCCCATATAATTAATGCTGTTGCTTTACAAATTACATTTTTATATTATATATCTATTACTATGGATTTATAATTATTTTCATGCTTTTGTCTTTCTAAATTTTCTATTATAGTTCATTGGGCATCTGTAAGTTTTTTTATTAGTACATGTTTACAGTTCATAATCTTTACATTCTTCATGTGAACCTGGCATATGTACATAACACACTTAATTTTAATCCCTTTTTCATCTTCCTACCCCCTCCTTCCATGTCTCAATCCCATTGCCATTTAAAATGTCTCCCTACTTCTTATTATCTACCTTTTCTTGTGCTCTTTATTTATAATTTAGATTTCTCATATAAGAGAAACCATGTGATGTTTAATTTTGTCTGATTTATTTCACTTAACATTATGGTCTCAGGGTATATCTATTTTTCCTACAAATGACTCAATATCTATCAGGTAATTCATGGACTTCCATTTCTTTAGGGTCAGTTTTGTAGATGTATTTTTTTCCTTTTACTGGACTATGTTTCATTATTTCTTTGTATGCCACTGATTCTTGTGGCTGTGGTTGAGATTTAGGAACTAGAAAATAGTCATCTCTCCCAGACTTCATGAATGTGCTTTGTTCTAGGAGAGACTTTCAACAACCAGCTCAACTAAGATCTTAGAAATCTCTCAAATCTTTGAGATGTGTCTTCTCTATGCATGCACATCTAACTCATTAAAAAGACTTGCCTGTTTCTACTCAGGAGCCCAGAAATGTCTTGCTGCCCTTGGAGTTTTCCCACAGTACCAAGCCATTTTTGTTCTCGGGGACTGCATCATGGTGTCCAAACCCGGCGTCCAAATCTTTATCAACTCTCTAAGTCAGCTGAGTTAAAAACCAGTCCCTTCCACAGGCCCTCAAAAGCCAGAATATTGCATATGTATTCTACCCTTCTCTTTCTATGCTATAGGACAACCAGGTTTGGGGGTTTGCTCCTAATCATGCCATGCTGTCTAGGGATAGGAAAGGCATAGGGTGTGTAAAATGCAATACATTTTCTTATCCATTTAGATGTAGCTCTTCTTGGCTTTGTACTCAGTTTGCTGCAAATTCTTCATAAGCTTTCAAGGACAGTATCTGTTGTATTTTTGTTAAATCGATGTCTGCATGGAGAAAAGGGGTCTGTGGCTTATCATTGGTGAATTTTTAGTAACATTCAGCCTTAAGTAGAAATAGTACTTGCTTATTCAATTAGTAAACCTCAGACATGTAGAAAGAATACATCCATGTAGAATAAACAATGTATGCTTGCAATACTAGCACTGAGAACTCAACAGAAATTATAGTTTGTTTTCTTAAAATTATTTAACTAGTCATGTACCAAAGAGTTACATAAATTATGTGAAGTTAAATTCTTAAAACATTTCTGAGTTCATTTCTGTTAAGATACAATTTACTTTTTTCACCATATTCAAAGCAATAAAAGTTCAATTTTTTCTGGAAGTTTTAGGAATATTCTACTTTTAAAATATTTGTTTACCTCCAATTAATGCAAACAGAGTGTCTGTAAGAGATTTTACTATAGTCTATCTTGGTAAGACCTACCAAATGTAAGAAAATATGACCTATCTCCACAACAAAAAGCAAAGGCTTTTCAGAATTAAAGTCATGAGAAAAAAAGAAAAGAAAAGAATTAAAATCGTGTACATATAAGACACAAAAAAAAGTTTGTCACCTAAGTTATAAATTCCAGCCAGGTGTCTAGCATGCAGACAGAAATATTAAACACACCATCCCAGATATCCATTTTCTGGCATGCATTGAGTTCGTAATTGATTTGAACCCAAACTACACAAACAAGACAAACACAAAAGCTTAGGAAAACAGAAGTTCTGTTGTTTCACGCATAACAGAAATAAGAGCTCTACAATTATGAATGTATCTACAGAGTTCATCAAACCATAAGACTCTGAAGTTAAATTTCTAAACACTCTTGGGCCAGCAGTAGGCCATAATTTCACTTTCAAATGATCAGATCATAAAACCAAATTCACAACCTGTCCTTCTAACAATTGGAAATAATTTTGTGGCTAAAACTCATTAAAAACAAAACATAAAACTAGTAGACTAGAATTAAAAAAAGAGAAAATCTTGGTGCCATAAAGTTCTGCAGGCATTTAGGAATTATTTCTAGAAATCCAGAAAATTAATGGTATACTTTAAACTGCCATTGAGGCCCTTGTTTCTAAGAGGTTTATCTGGCTCTAGTAGATAAATCTACTGGGCATCTTGGCAGAAGAACTCCAAAGAAAAAGATAATTTTCAGGGCTGGGGGTGTAGCTCAGGGGTGAAGCACTTGCCTAGTATGAGCAAGGCCCCGGGTTTTATCATTAGCATGAAAAAAGTATACAAAAAGGTAAAATAATGACTAACAATATAAAAATGAAAATGAAAACGTTAGAAATTATATTTTTATTCATTCAATAAGCATACCAGACAAATATTTTAACTACTTTGTGGGAAAATTCATAAAGTACAAATTTCTGTGGAATAAAGGAATTAGATTACAAAGAGGCAGAACTGGTTTATCTATGGTTGAGAGGGAAGTCAATGGAAAGTCCATGAAATAAAACAGAATACAGTTATAAAATTCCTAAAGGCAATGAAAAGCTAGACTCTGATAATCCAGAAACATGTGCAATATGTGACGATACATTTTCTTTCAATTGCTTCACATTTACCCCACGCAATATTTTAGAAACCAATATAAAATAAGAAAACTACATGGTACAGAAAGCATGGTTTATGAACATAGCAGTATCAACGGTTACAAATGATTATTGAGCCCAAGATTAATTCCACCCCCCATCCCCCCCTCAGTTCGTATTCAGTTTAGACATTATTTGATACGTTGTATTTCTTTGTTTTGATTTTCAAAGCACTGATGCAAATCAAATATTCTTCTTTGGCTAGGTAGTTATTTCTAAATTCCCCGTGAGAAACTTCTCAACAATTAGGGCTATTCAAAAATGGTATGTCTGCTCCTTGAGAGAGATTCCCAACACTAAGGATATTCAAACAGTGCTTGGATGACTAGCTAATAAGAATTTCTTACAAGGGCATGCCTGCACTGTGTGGGAGGTTGGGTTCCCTGACCTTTAATTTCTCTCACAATTCCAAACTATGGTTCAAGGCTAGTTAGATGTCTTAACATCACAGATAACTCTCCTCAGAGATAATTTTAATTTCCACTTCATCTGTAATTTAAATAGTTCACAACCATACATTGACAAAAATACAATTTGTAGGTTCTGGATACAGTATGCTCATTTCTCTATGAATTGAATAAGTTTAATTCTGACTGCAAATGTCTGCTAGACTGCACAGAGGACTTCTCAGCATGATTTCGCAGCATGGTCGAAAGGAAAAGAAAAGAGCTTGCCATAATGTTTAAAAGCAAGAGAATCAGAGAAGTTCAGTGGGGAGGTAAATTCCTCCACAGTCTTGCTTTTGTAAAGATTTCAGCCTTAGGGTCCTGTTCATTCAATTCTCTCAATCTCTGTATTTTAGAATACAAAATACCTATCTGTTAGAAATTGTATAGAGCATTTTCTTTGCTTCGATGTTAAATCCAACAGTATTATTAAAGATTAAGCACCTTTTTCTTTAATATGAACTCTGCAACCTAATAATACTATTCAGAACAAGCCTGAAATTTAAGAACTACTTCTACATTTTAAGAAATTACTTTTTTCCTCTGAAAGATTGTACTTGACCTTATCAGACATTCATAGAATTACTAAATCACAGAGATTAAACTGACTTAGCAACCATTTACTCCACATTAATAAAATTGTACTTTTGTAGTCTTGATATAAAATTTTTCAGATTTTTCAATATTTTCTTGACCAAATTGTAGTTCATGGTTTTTTTTTTTTTATCATTTATACCTCTATTTTGACGATTTGTTTTTATTAGATTTTTTATATAGGATACTGTCATATTTTTCTAACTGGACTTCAAATCTTTGAAAAAAATGACACATTTGGCATTCTTTATTTGCAAAGACCAATGTCCTCAGCCATAATTTAGTAGCTTTAACATGTTCTAATATGTTTATTTCTAAATCCAATAGGTTCTTATTGTTGAAATTGTGAAAGAATATAAGATCTTATGTAACTCATGGCACGAAAGGTTTCTGATTCTTAGGTTTCATGATTGTTATATTTCTGCAAAAAAATATCATGCATGAAAATGCAAAATAAGATAAATTTAAGAGCCACAAAAAGATTCATTAGCTCCTAAGGGTCAAGCATTAATGATGCTTCGGGTATAAATTCTTAAAAACAAATAATTGTATCTTTTTACTTCAATTCAATGTCATGTTAAAATTATAGTTGATTTTTCTACTCCTCACATGCTATTTGAACTCTAGATCAATCAATAAAATCCAGGAACATATTTGTCCTCTCTAAGGATTAATTACCACACCAGAAAAATGGGTCATAATTTTTATCCCAAGAGATTAGTGGGAGATGAACAACTGAAGTGCTCACTTAAGGTCCAGGCAATCACTAAGTGATACCTAATATCTGACGAAACTTAACCAGATTTTATTGATTTATACTGACCACGTTAAAAAATGATCTGAACCTTCTGATCACAAGAAATTATGATTAAAGAGTCCTTCTTCCCATCTTTTTTTTTTCTGGAGGCTTTTCCAATGATTGAAACAAGACTCACAGATTTCCCTCTTCCAACTAAGACAAGGCCAGATATAGACCCTCCAATTTCCCACCTCTGCTTCAAAATGATAACCCAGACTGAACCCTTTGGCCAATCTAGATAAAATATCTACCATTCTGGCTAGACCAAACCTATCTAAAGCCTTGCTCCTTCCTCCAGGCCTCTGGACTTTTACACATTCGCAGCTTGAGCCAACAGGTACCCTCTTCTTAAACTCCTGGGAGTATCATCTGACATCAGGGAAAAATATTTCCTAATCAAGTATATAATCATGCAGTCACACCACCTACTAATCCCTCTTCCTACACTCAGTTCTTTTTAGCCTTTTTTACTCTCCCCTACAAAATAAAAATCTTGTGTGTCTGACCTCGGTAACACACATCACATGGGTGGAACATCCTCCATATCACAATAGTCCCTCTACCCACTCCTAAAATAATCCTCAACTAGAGTCTCCACTTACTAAAATCCAGATTTGTTTTTATTTGGCAACATCAATATCATATGGCTTACTCTCAATTCACTTCTATTAATGCGTTTCTGTGAATAAACTGGAAGATTTTTTAAAGCAGGGAGGTAGATAAGCACAACGCTCATTTGCAGTTTTTCGCTGCATGCTTATTTTTTTCTACTGTATTAAACTATTGGTATCGGAATGATGTTCAGTCTTCCTTTCACAATGACATGCCTACAACCGGCAGCTTTGAACAGGATCAAGCCAATGTCCTTTGGAGAGAGAAAGAACACGTTTACTACTAGAAAACTTCTTGTAATTGCTGACTTCACAACTGAAGTTCATTATTCTCCTTCTGTAGGAATCATTTTAACTGTAGTTTCAAAACTCAAAATATATGATTTAATAAAGAGTTTTCTTATTTTATTGCACTGCTTTAAAGAATGGAACTGGTGCAGGCGAATCAATCATTATAGTTATAACATTCACCAATTTGGTGAATTTTATATTAGGACAACTATAATAATGGGATCTGCATGTATTAAATATGACATTGTACCACACGCTCAAAAGGGATGTATTCCCTACTCTATTGACTCATAAACCGGAATATGAAACACACACACACTGACAGGATTCCAAAACAGTCCATGAATGATTTAAGAGCTCATTGTTTTTCACATAAGAAGTGAACCAGAAACAGTGCAAGCATGGATTCTGTTCTAAATAGATGGCTTTATTCTTAAAGTTGCAAGATGTTAAAAAAAAATAGGGTTTGGATAATTCATCGTTTTAGAAAATATGTTTTAAATAAATAAGCCTCTAATATAACATTCCAGAGCAATAGTTCTTTTGGCTGCCCATTAGAATTCCCTGGTGAGATTTAAATATAAATTCAGAGCTTGAATCTCACACAAAAACTCCTAAACAAGAAATTCTGAAAGTAAGAGCCAGAAATATAGGTACTTCTAAAATACGTGAAATTCTTGACAGGGAATTTTGTTAAATGGTAAGGATTAAGGAGCATTTAAGGTCACATAATATTCTTGGCCTCTAATACTCAATAGAATGAGGTTACTGTATTCTTTAAAGATATGTATAATTCTCTTCCCTTAATATGAGTGTCTCGGGAAAAGAAATATAGCCTTTAGCTATTCTGCTTGCCACTTTCCTCAAAGTATCAAAAACAAATCACAATTCAAAAATAAAATCAGTTTCAGGCTTAGGAAAGCACAGGCAAAATAACTGATACAAATCTTATAGAAAATCTTGATTTATTAGTTGGTTAGATTTCATGTTGTCAATTTTTTCCCAACAAGAACAAAATGAGTGTGTATATCATTCAATGAGAATTAAATTAGGCACAGAGCTGCAGCTTGCAGGTTCTAATGCAGCCAATTCTCAATTCCATTCTGATCAGAGAGGCATTCTCCACGTTTTCTAGCTTGGGGTGAGAGCAAGGAATCAGGTCAGTGTGAAGTCCGAATCAGCAGCTGGAGGGTGAATCACGTTATGTTTGCCAAGGTGAGGTTTCCATGTCTTTCTTCTAAGAGTTCGTATGTTCTTTGCATGTGCTATAGATATATAATGTTCTTTTAAATGTTGTAACGTCTTCCTTCTAGCCATCTTGCCTCTGGGGGTGTCATAAAAGTAATTGGGCATAGCAGTGTTCAACGTCACCTTTGGACCACAGCACGTAATTTAATTTGAAGATATTCCAGCACTTCCTTGTCTCATGACTCAGTACTAAGTGCTAGTCTTCCTCAGGCCTGAGTTCTGAGTGGTTATAACATGCTGTCCAATCCCATCCTGAAGTGGACACACAGCAAGAGCTAAACTTAAATATATGTACATAATGCTTTTCAGTTTTAGCTTACTGCTATTTGGGGACTGTTCGTTATCACAGTGTAACCCAGATTATTCTCATTGATACAGCAAGCCAGGTTGATGGAAACATATCGTATTATTTTTTTTAACTACTTGGGGCCTATTCTTTAAGTCTCTAGAAGTATTTTCCTTCCCAAATCTAAAAGTCAACACTTAAAGAAAGACATGGGGGAATTAATCATAAATTAAAGCCAATGTGTTCTTTCTAGCCAGATATTCCATTTTATACATTATTCATAATTTTAATCAACCCTACTCCCAAGAACTGCACTATTAATGATTCTTAGAAATTATTTTCTAGGTTGACTAAAATTCTCAACTGCTAAAAACTCACAATTATTAATCTATAGGGTTATCACCATCTTCTTTTCCTGAGACTCATTAATCAAAACCTACACCCACCCCTAAGTTGAGAAATCAACATGGTTCTTTCTGATTACATGCCAAGAAATTTGGCTTGATGTTTGCAAAGACTTCTATCTAGGTAACCTCGATCTAAACTGATTACTGTTCTGAATCTGACAAGCAAATGTGACACAAACCAGCAGTTGCCTATTTACTGCTAATTCCTGCCAACTTGGAAATGAAACCAAGAACATCTTAGATCTAAATGAAAGCGTGATATGAGAAAATACAATGTTCCACTTGTACTGCCAGCTTCCTTATAATAACACTATGTCCATTATAAGGATGCTGGTTTATTGGAAAATATTGCACTTGATACAAACATTATTGAAACTCTCCTTTATGCACTAAATTTAGTTGTCACATAGTCACTTAATTTTGGCATACATAACTGAGGATAGCATACATGTATTATTGTCAATCAGATAACTGATGCTTGAAATCTCTAAAACTTATCACTTGCACAAATCTGAAACATATATATTCCACATTATGATGGCCACAAAAATGTAATTTATAAAAGCAGTACTTAAAGAGGTCTATGTTTCTATTTTCCTTCTGTATTATAAATATCAGTAGTATGTGGATAAAAATGATTTAAGACACTTCTTGCTTAACGCTATACTATTTTGAACATATTTATTTCCACGTTGATCAAAAAATTCTCCACATTTCATTGTGAATGACTCCTTCACTGGAAGTAGAATAAAAGTGTTTTCTGAAATGCATTAGAATATGACCTTCAGTATGAAAATTTCAGCCACTTATTGTCATGTGTTGACAATCAGGCACTCCAAAACACATTATGTCTGCTCTGTCACTTGGCCCATGAATTCTTCAGTCTCCTTTAGATTTTTAGATATTGCGATTCTTTTTATTCTACCTGAACCACGTTATTTATTTCCCCCCTCCTACTCACAAGCAAGAACAATAATTTTGAAAAATAGAGAAGTAAAAACTCTGAATGAGATAGAAAGAAGCCAATCTGCCAAATAGGTCCCAGGTTGCACTGTTAACATCTGCTGCTCACACAATTTAAGATCATCTCCAATATGCTTCCTAATAATGGTATTGGCTAACAATAACCGAGAGCCTCGGCATGCTGCTATGAACTCCATGTGCATTATCTTACATCTTCTCAGCATGATTTAGCAGATTACTGATAAAGAAACTTAAGCCCAGAGCAGTTAAATAATTTTTCCTTCAGATAAATGGCTGAAAAGGAAATTAAACAGAGTTCTGTCTCCATAGAGGGTCTGGAATTCCCATGTAGCTACAAGACCAACCCCTAAACAACTCTTTCTTTTCACTGGGAACACCACTGTTTCAAAGTAAAAAGCAAAGAGAAAGCAGCATTATGTGTTTTGTCAAAAACTATAAAGAGAAGAAAAATGTCTTATTTCCTGTCTGTATACAATGGGGCTTATAGACAACATTATTTGTATCCTGCTAGAGTTCCACCGTACAGACTTTGATTATTCTTCCCTTAGATGTATATCCCCAAAGTTTCTACTTCCAAATGCCTCTTAGCAAAAGACAGTACCAACTGGCATCACCGAGCTAGTGAAAACAGCGAAAACAAAATGACTTAATTTAAACGCTTTCTCCACAGAGCACCAAACTAAACAGCGATCAATAATCAGTGAGCTACTTTCATGAAAATCCATATTTTAAAGTAATTAAAGCAGTAGGCAATCCTGAGCACTCTGTTAAGATTAAAAAAAATTTTATTTGATTTTTGAAAACTAACAATATGAGACCAGTTAAAAATGTGTACTATGTGCAAATGTTGATAAATTATTTCATGCATCAACACAAAATGCTAATATATAGACATGTAAAAGTGATCACATAATTTATCATCAAAGTGGGATAGTTTTGATTTGAAAATGAAAGAAGACTGTCAATACTTGAAGACAGCATTATTGATTAAATTGAAGTCTTGCAAGTAAGTAGGGATTAGTCACCTTTTATCTCAAATTAAGAACTGAAGAAAGTGGATACTAAAAGAATTTAAGTGGCTTGCCCAAGGTTAGGTCACACAGAGGCAACAGATTCAAAACTTGAACTCAAATAAACCTGCCACCAAAGTCCCTGTTTTCCACTATTTTGCTAAAGTGTAGAGATTCCCAAACTTATGTTATGTGAGAGTCATTTTATTGGGAGTACCAATAAAATGTGCATCTGTGGGCCCCACCCAAAAATGCTCTGATCCAATAGTTGTGGCATAAAGCTGGAGGATTTTGCATTTTTTGTGAGCACTTCCTCTTCGGAGATACTGGTGAAGGTTGGTTGCTGCTACATGTGAAGATGCACCATTCATTTTGCACAAATACTTCTCCGCCAATCATCTATTTTCCTAAACTCAACACAGTCAAAAAATGAAGAATAAAATAAAAAAGAAAGACAAAACAGTGAAGACTTAAAACTGTTCTGTTGTAAAATACAAATCTTTGAAAATCTCAAAGGTACAGTATAAGCAAAAGCACTTTAGCAACTGACAATAGATTCGCTAGACTATCTTACCTCATCTCATTGAACTATGTCCTGAAATAAACTTTAAAACTAATTCATTTCTTCCCCACTCAGACTGTTTATATTCTTCTCATTACTATGTTCCTTCCATTCTCTCCTAGCAGAATCAAGCCATGTTTCCTTGCCAGATTAGTGCCGTAATTCTTTACTTTCTTATGAGTAAAAAATTGCAAACTGTTGTAAATGATAAATTCCACCTAATGCTAAAGAATACATTTACATTTTTAAAAGATGCTAATTAAGGCATAAATTAATATTTTCATTTTCTCTCCTTAGTCCAGTGACTTGCATGACTCAGTAAGTAGGTGTTTCTCAAATATTTATAAGATTCACATCAAAAAGATTTTAAAACCATCACTACATATTGGATTAAATTGAGAATAAATCTTAGAAAATGTGGACAATACCAACTCTGGTTACTTCCACTCTAATTAGTAAATTACAGTATTTTCCCCAGTTTTCCCACGGAACTAAATAACATAAAATCTATCTCAAAATCTAGCACAGTTGAATTTTAAGATGCATCCCACTGGCAAGCAGATATGAGCATTGAATGAAGCCCAATTGTTCAGGAGCAGCATCACTGAAAAGAGATGTATAGGGAAAGCAAAAATAATAGAACTTTAGAAATCTAATCTTCCTTTTTGCTCGATTGTTACCATGAGGATAAACATACATTTAATTTGAGAAATGTTCATCTCTAAGAATCATGAAGTTCTTTCCATATTTTTATTCCACACATGATGCAATTTTCCTTAAAAGTTCAAGGAAATTGTTGCTCAGTGATAAAACAAAAATGCAAAGTAATGAAGAAATATTACAACAACCTAGTGATAAAATATATAAGTACAACCTACAATAAAAATATAACAACTACTAATTTTTAAAAATACATAATTTAAAAATCAGTTAAGAATCTGTTTGGAAAATCTTGAAGATTTGAAACCTATGATTATCATGTGGACAAGTGATTCCATTTCTAGGTATATACTCCTAAGAACTGAAAAGAATTATTCAAACCAAAACTTGTTCAGATATATTCTCAGCAACACTATTCACAATAATCCAAGTGTGGAAACAACCTAAAGACTCATCAAAGGATTAATGTATAAATATGACTATATAAATAAATATAAACTGGAATATTATTTAGCAATGACAAGGAATGAAGTAGTGATATGTGTTAGATCACAGACAAATCTTTAAAACATTATGCTAATTAGAAGAAGCCTCATAAAAAGACTATATATGATATAATTCCATTTATATTAAAACTTCAGAATAGATAAATAAAAAACAAAGTATATTACTGGTTTTCTACAACTGGTAACATGGGGAATAAGAAATGATTGCTAATGGATATAAAGATTTTGAGGGTGAGTTAAAATGTTTAAAAATTGGTTTTGGTGATGGTTGTAAAATTTAATAAATATACGAAATATTCTTAAATTCTATACTTTGAGTATATGGCATGTAAACTATCTCTGAATAAATCTGTTAAAAGAAAAATAAAATCTACACTAAATACCAATGTTTGTTTGCTTTAAAATGGTTAATTTAGTGTTATGTGAATTTCACCTCAAAAGAAAAAAAACCCACATTTTTTTCATTTTAGGCTGAGAAATTTTCATTGATTAACATATGTTTTTAATTGTAAGTTCTTATTTTCTTTAATTGACACATATTTTACTTTATTCCTTTCTTTTAGCCCCCTTACTCTAAATGAAGCTTTTACAATTATTCCTGCATATCAAAACAAAGCATGTATTACGTAATTCACCTACTGGCTTTATTACAACATACAGTAAAGTAATCACAGCTAAGAAATAATTCAACAACTTTATGGATTATAACAAATGACTCATCTTATGCTGAAATTTAGAACTAATGTCAAAATTAAAAATTGAAGCAAATATAAGGGGAGACTGGAGGACTTAAACTGCCCAATCTACTTTGCATGAATTTGATTACATGATAGCATGGCAAATTCTGAGGCTCACCGAAAGAGGAATAGAAACTTGAATTTAAGCGAAGTGAGAAGAATTAACATTAGTTGAAATGTTTAAGTGTAACTAATGCTGTTCACATGTAAGAAAGAAGAGTTTTGGGATCTTGTAGTACCAATCTTCATTTATTTAAAGTCATTATTAAATTCATCATGCAAAAACAAGGACATTTTTCCCAGTCATAGCATTGTAAAACATGGTACAGTAAATACTAGCAGAGAAGAAATTATCTTCCTTTAAAAGAAGGAAGTTTTACATTCTAAATGGATTACAAAGGCAAGGATGATTTTACATACTAAACAAAACAAAATAAAATCAAGTGTAATTAAGAGGAATTTAATGGTATAATAAAATAAAATACACGCATATATTAGAGAAATTTGCAAGCGGTATCTTGATAGTGGTGAAACTCAAAAATGATGACTTCTATAAGAAAATAAGATGTAAATGTTATCTTAAAGAGAGTTACAAATACAGTCTGGTGAATTAGAGATTATAGAAACTCTAAGCAAAGAAAAACTGATGCAAGAGAAAAGAGAAGAAATGGGTGCAAGCTGGAGCTATGTAGGAGAACGTGAGAAGGTGGACTTACCAGGAGCTGGGGAACCTCAGCAGAAGAAAGTGGAGAAGCAGCAAGAATACAAGTAAAGAAAGTAACTGTTAGCTGGGGCATCGAGTGGAGGAACTGAGAAGCGGTTAAAGAAAGGAGACGGGGAGAAACAATGGGGATGGAGAAAGAATTAAGGTGTGTTATGTACATGTACTAACTCCCAATGGTGAAAGTAATTTACTAATACAAATAAGAATTTTTAAAAAGGAAGAAAAAAGAAATGTAAAAGAAAGGGTAAAGATGTAACATCTCAACTATCATCATCAAATAGTTTCTAACAGAGGTTGTGCACGGTGAGTTTAAGCAAATAAAAGAAAGATTAAAGATTGGAAATTCAATGTATATGTATAAAATTAGCTCAAATTTCAGTACAATTAACTTTATGGATGAAAACTGAGGATCAGAGAGAAATGCTGCTTGGCAAAAGGTCACAGAATTAGCAAACGACTCCATGGAGTCCAGCACTTGATGATATTGCCTCTTAGAGTTTAGGGAGCGAAGGTAAGATAAGAAACATGGGCCGAGAGCAAAGGATAGACCCTCAGATTTCACAAGGACTATGTCATTGCTTCTTGTGGTAATTAGAGTTTCTTTGCGGTTATCCTGCTGTAAACTGACGTAAATCTTTAAATTTCATTGAGGTTGTGAGAATACATGAAAACAAAAGAAGATAAACATAATCCAGTTTTAGATTTCCCATCATAGACGGAAGTTAAATAATATGTGAAAAATCTGAGAAGCATAACATTTTGTTTAAAATGTAACTAAATGTGTCTCTTGGTATTAGTATATAAGAAAATGGAAATTGGATGAAGCTTTAGAAATATTAAGGGACATACCCGGAAGCAGTTCCTGAAAGTTAGATTTGCTAGACACTGAAATTTGTTAGTAAGGGAGATTGCATCATCTGCTTTTATAGCCCCACTTTCGACACCTGAGGGAAAACCCCAAGCGTATTTAACATAATTCTCTTCATATTCTACGTGCACATCACAGTGACATATGTTGAAAAATTCGGTAGCATCTGAGTCTTGCTGCTCGACACCTATTTGCCTTCTACTAAACTAAACGCATATTTGCAGCTTTTGTCCCCTTAGTAACCCCCTTTTGAAAACAAATTCTAGGTACTGAGATGAGGTTTATTTTTAAGAAAGAGATGATACCAAACAGAGTTACATAAAACAGAAGTTGATTTTTGGCTCACATTAGAGCTATCTGCAGACAGAGATCGGAACTGCTACGGCACTTCGCTGAAGCCATCAACAAGTAAACTTTGGTTCGGCCCAGTATTCCACCCCCCGAGAAGAACGTGCAACATATCGCAAAGGTTCAACACGCCTAGTGAAGTTCTAGCCACTACACGTCCATCCCAAATAACAGGATGATGGATGCGAAGATGAAGGGCATGCTTCCTTCCTTCAGATTGCTTGTCAGGCCCCCAATTAGATTTCACAGGTGACACCTTGAACCAAAGGTGGAAAGAAAGTAGCTCTCTCTGCCTCTCATGTAATGATACATTTCACTTTAAAATAATGACAAAAACTGTTAAGTCCCCTTGGCACTGGTATGCATTGTAAATCATTTCCACGGTCATTTTCCTCCTGCATTTGACATGTATTTCATATCTTCTGCCCTGCAGCAATTGCCCTTGGCCCAACCCTCTTCATTCTCACATGATGATCTTGCTTTCAATTTTCATGCAAAAAAAAAAAAAAAGAATCAATAGGAACTTTAATATCTTACCGTGTTATGAACAAAAATGTAAAAAGCGCTTTTTCTTCACCTGTATAGTCTATATCTTTTCTGCAGTTATGACAAATGAACTCTCTAGAATGATAGCCTCTAGGACCAGATGAGTTGAGTTTGGAAACTAACTCTATAATTGACCAGATTATCCTCTGTGTTTCTGTTTTAATCCTTGTAAAATGCAGATGACATCAGAATATAAGGTTATAGGGTTATTTTGAAAAGGAAATATGTGAATATACATATATTCCATACTAAATTTTGGCTCTTATCATTATTGGATCCCATTGCTTCATGCCTACTTAAGAGAACTTTTTAAATATCCTTCTATCTCTCCTGTATCATAAATTACTCTATCCTTACCCAAATATTTCAATTACAGTATACAAATATACTGTAATATCACCCACTTTAAAAAAAAACAAACTGGGGGCTGGGGATTTAGCTCAGTGATTAGAGTGCTTGCCTAACAAGCACAAGGCCCTGAGTTCAATCCCTGGCACCGAAAAAAAAAAATCTAAAAAACAAACTGGAGATAGGGATGTAGCTTAGTGGTAAAGTGCTTACCTAGCTCATGTAAGGCCCTGAATTCAATCCCTACTACCACAGAAACAAAACAAAACTAAGCAAAACAAAATTAGAAAATAATTACCAAGTCCCCTTTCTTTATCCAGCGACTAGTACATTTTTGTGCTTCTCTTTAGAGCAAATTCCTTGAATATTTGTTTATACTTATAGCTTCTAATTCTTCACCTCTTACTTTTTAAAAAAGTATAGTTTCAATCACTCCTCTTAAAACTCTTAAGGGCCAATAATTACCTGCATCTTTCAAAAGCAAACGGTCAATTTTGGCAGTTCTCATTTTACTCAATCTCTTCATAGCATTACCAGTTGATTGCACCTTCCATTTTAAAGCATGTTCTACTGGGCTTACAGGCTATAAGGCTCTCCTAGTTTCCTTCGAAAAAGAGGAAAATTTCCTCTCCACTCCTTGAACTTCTGTGTATGCTCACTATCTTGATAATACTATAAAGAATGATGGTTTTAAATACCATTTCTATGTTGAATCCCCTTCAATTTACATCTGCAATTCGGTCTTCTCCCATGAACGCTACACAGATTTCAATGTTTAACTCTAGGTACAGAGAGGCTTCACAAAGCTAATACAGTTAAAGGAGAAGTCTTTACTCTTGGCAATTGCTAGCCTATAAATTTCCCCATCTCAGTAAATGACACCACGATCCACCAGATGCACAAAGCAAAACCTAGTAAACATTCTTTGCTCAGCTCTTCTTCCACCATGCTATCTTTAACTCAAAGGAAATTCCTATTAGCTCTAGCTGGACTACTCCACCTGTCTTACCTACCTATTGTATGACTCTCACTCTGCCACTTGAGTGCAAGAACAACTATTTCCCAATAAGTCACTATCTTTTTTTTTTTGCCCCCACCGGTATCCCTACTACTACTGGATCTAACAGAATAATCTTGGTAAAATATTGATGAACTTCACAGCACTGCCTTAGCCACAACAGTCACTGACCTTATTTCAGATCGCTTCCCTCATGCTCACCACTGGAACCTTTCTTTCCTTCAAATGTCCCAGCTCATTCCTACGCCAAAGCCTGTCGCGTTGTAATCCCCATCGTCTCAATACTGCACCATAAGGTCTCTATATGAATTTTTCTCTCACTTTACTTAGAACTCTTAATGTTCAGTTGCCTCCCTCCTGCACAGCCTTTCATGAGCATCTATCTAAAATATTTCTTCTCTCCACTTCCTATGTTTTCCCTTAGTCTCCCTTTTTAGGATAGCACTAATACAGTAAAAATCATCCAACTTTTAAAAATTTATTTGTTATCTTGACACGTGAAAATGTTAGCTCTATGAGGGCAGGAGCTACATAACCGGCATTTAATTTGGATGTAATAAAGACACTTAAGTATCATGCATAATACTCAAATATTATATTTTATATGTAATATTATCTACAAGTAAGAGCACAGATAAAAGAAGCTGAAATGTCAGTGAATCTGGTACATTTCTGAAATTTGGGTATGTTTAACCAAGTCACTGCTGTTCTAGGATACTAACGTCAAATTTTTATCTTTTTGTTCTCCTAACAGCCTACAGTGGCCTTCCAAAATTATCATACTTTAGATTTCAGTATTTCTAAAAATATGGCAAGATCAAAAATAAATGAGATAGAGATATAACTGACATGTCAATGCTGGAGAGTAGAATCTACAAGAACACTACTAGTCAATTGTTTATCATGCTCACCAACACCTGTACTATATCTACATGATGCAAAAATATATGGCAGGGATATAAATAGGAAACCAGTGTACATCAGTCAGATGAGCCAAGATTTAGGAAATAGTTACAAGTTTAAATAATATATAAATGGCAAGATGAAAGCTAATAGGTTAAATATAATTGAATCTATTCATATTATTAGAGGCATCCTAATAGGTGCACTATGCAACTGAAACCTTGTGCCATCTGACAGTTTTCATCCACAAAGTCTTTTATCATGTGTTTGAATAGTTGAAAATTGAAATCCAGATATAGTAATGCCCACTAATCCAGGCTACAAAGAAACATATACACAAAATATAAATCCTGGAAATGGTGTAGATATGTTTTCTTATGATTTTTCATTTAATAATATTGTTATTGTTGTATAGTTAACACATTTGTAGTATTTCCTATGTGTCAGACATAGTTCTAAACATCTTGTCTATATTTACTTTCACAATCCCCCTAGAAAACTCTGTTGTAGTCAGAAAACTGACATGGTGTTTACTTAAACCAAGGATGGATAAAAAACAGGCCTTACAGGTCAAATCAGGCTGACCATCAGTTTTTTTCAATAGAGTTTTATTTGAACACAGTCATTTTCATTGGTTTACACATTATCTATGACTGCTTTCATGCTACAAAGGCCGGTCTGATTAGGTGCAGCAGAATCTATTAGATATGCAGAGTCCAAAACATGTTCTCTTTATAAAAAAAGTCCACTGGCCTCCAATGTAATCTAATGCTACACAATTTGTTGTAATTTCCTATATGTTATTTAATGACTATTCAGTTGACTGGTTTTGGTAGTATTACAGAGATGAACAGAAACAAATTTTCTGAAAATTAGAAGTTGGTTATGTAAAATTAGCTATCAACTGCTAACTTTTTGTCTTTTGACCTGGAACACCTTCATAAATACCCAAACCATTTAAGTGTATACAAATTCAAAAAGTATAAAGAAAGTTTATTTGCAAAGTCTTAAGACTCTCCTGGCAAAGTAATGCAAGGCTTCTGCAATAGCCCTGCTCTTACGGGAGCCTGACCTGTCCAGTGGGTGGTGTCTGCCTACATACCTTTTTACCCTCAGCTCCTAATGCAACGTGTGACATGAAGGTGGACCTCCATAGTTTTGGGCATAGATTCACTAACAAGCTAGATGTTTTCCTATGACTAGAACTCTTTCCTATGTCCATTTTTTGATAGCACAAATGAAGATTACATGATATAGTCTACAGCACTCATGCTGTTATATCTGCTCACAAGTGAGGAACCAAATAAAATTTTTCCTAATACAGCACATTAGTTTCTACAAGGAAAAATATTAATGTTACAAGACTTGAGAAACAAAGCCCAAAGTTTGTGCATTGTGATGATATTGTACAATAAGTCCCTACATGTATTCCTATGAACTGCATAAGGATATCTATGCTCAAAATCAATTGTTTGAAATATTGTAAATGGTATTTGTTGAAGTTGTAAAAACCAAAGGTGTTGATTGATTCGATGTTTTATAAAATGCTGGTAGTATTTTAAGAATTATCTTTCTAAAATACTTCAAATTATCTTCTTAGCATTTCAATTTCAAAAGCACCCAAAATCAGTATTAATTTACAAAAGCTTCTCATTAATTCTATTGCTGCAGGATACTCTGAATTTCACTAGTCTTTGCCAAGTCAATTCTAGCTACTCACATTTAGAAAAATATCCTTTTATTGTGATTCCAAGATCTAGGTCAAGGAGAAAAATAGAGAAAAATAGAAAATTAAACAAACACTAAAAATAGTAAACCTCGAAGTTCTAAAACCTTAATAAAGTTTTGGGACCTTTTTGAGACAGTAGAAAGAGCTGAATGATGTTTTGCATCTTTCTATTTTAGAAGTCCTATTGAGAGTATGTGTGAGGAGAGACAGAACAAACTGCTCAATGAAAGTAATGGGGTCATCCCGTCAGGTGCCTTGGGGGATGACGTAAATCTGGATGTTCTTCATTCTGTTTCTATTCTCTTCTCTTCCTTCTGTAGCTCCCAGCAATCTCAGCTTAGCTCCACCGTAGTTCATTACAAGTTCATTTCTCCTTGTAGACTGTTCTTCCAGGTAACCTTCACAATCTTGAGTTTTCTTTTTTAAATGCCTTCATTTTCAGATCAAAACTCGAAGTCAAATATTTTGAAAAGCATTCATGTCTTTATAATAGGAAATGACCGCTCCTTTTTAAGTCCTATTTTTGCCCTCTTTCTGTGTGTTTTGTTCGAATTGAAACTTACCAATGGGTCAAATATTCCACTTTGTTACCACCAGGGAAGTAATTAGTATAAAACAACTAAATAAGTTTCCCAACCTTATGCTGTTTTTTTTTTCTTAGACAGACTCTTATAAATAAAAGTCTAACTAAGAATCTTCACTTTTTATGCCCGGAAAAGACATGTTGAAAACATTTTGACATTATTAACTTGTTATTGCATAATCAGCTATCTTGTTTTAATGAAAATTATTAACAATACCTTTAAAATAATGTGAGTTGGATCCTAATCTAGTTAACACCATAATTGGATGAAATCTTACTTTTCAGCAACATTATTGAGAAAAACTCTTACAAATAGATTTATTACAAAAGTATAATATTATAACAGGGAACAAAATGTAGTTACCATACTTTATATATTCCTATATTGTAGGAAGTAGGAATGTTTAAAATAATGTTAGTTTTGAAGTAATATTTAGATTTAACTGCTAATATGACTCTCTTAGTTAAAAAAGTCTTAGATTAGTAAGGTTGTAGAAACAATTTGCTAAAATAAGGGGCATCACGTCCCACATCAGGAAAGAGAAGAAAATATATAATTTGTACTTCAATTCTCTACTACCATAACTAACACATATCAAGTGCTTATAATATGCCAGATATTGCTATAAGAACATTACGGTTGTTTTCTTTCTTAACTCTCAAACTAATGAACAACTTAGTATTATTAACCATATTTGACAAATACAGAGAGCAGAAGTTAAGTAATCTGCTTAGTTGAATAGGTGAAACTTTATTTTCAAAATGTTCCACCAGGATACATGATTTTCTCCATTATATTAATACTTTGAATTATTTTCCTGTATTACAGTAGGCTAGAAGATAGTTACAAATAATCACAATTTAGTCCAAAAAATTTATGTCCTTATTTAGCTGGCATCAGTTTTCCTGGAACATAATTCTTTCAAAAATATACACGAATTACATATAGCAAGTGCTATCCTCGGTGGAAAATTTAAACGATTTCAAAACATACACAATGAATTATTCATAATAATTCGAATTTATATTATAATGATGATTTCCAATAAACTAAGATACCAGGATATTGGAGATTTTGAAATAGTGCTTTAAATAGCTAAGATTTTTATAGACAATTACTCTAATATCATCCAGAAATATATGAGTAACATATACTGCTCATTTAAAAATCGGTTTCTGTGAACTATTAACAACATAAGAATAAAATCTAACCAATAAAGTGTACCGTCTACCCTTCACAGAATGATTCAATGATTTTTTAATAGAATTGGAAAACAAGGGTAAGTAGATCTAGTAAAGATGAGAAGAATGTTTCAAATCCTTCAATTTTTAATTACTGGATAAAATTCAGCATATTTTTCTCTAACTTTTAGCCAAAATAAAATTTAAATTTGAAAATAAATGTTAAACACTAAAAAGAGTCAGTTTTCCCACAAATAAAGTGCAATTCCAAAGACCACTTATAGGAATGAAGCAATAAGCAGATGGATTTTCCATACGTAAGTTTAAAACAATAATATAAGTGGCTTAAAGTAGATCTTTTTTTTTTATTTTCACCATGAGTTGGCAATTCTCAATAATATCTCCACTACCAAATTCCTGCTCCAAAAAACAACCATTCTTGCCCCAAATTCTAAGCAATTGTTGTGCTTTCTGTTGGATTTCAATAACGTATGTATAAGCTTCAAATTAGCAAATTTGTTTTGATTACTTACCCTTGAGTAAACACTGAATTCTCCCTGGAATTGAATCTGGAGGACGCCCAGATAGGTATTTCATCCTGAGATACGTTTGGCAGTAAGGGTGCATTTCAACAACCGTGCCCTTCACAGTTCCTAAAAGCTCCAAATCAGAATCACTGGAGCCAGTTCCTCAAGCCTCTAAGATGAAACCATTACGGTCTCTTTGAGTGCTGTCATCTCCAAACTCTGAGCATTACGTAAAAATGCCTTTAAAGGTAGAGTTAGAATAAATGACAATTTCACCATGATTATAAAAGTCAAAAAAAAAAAAAGAATTTGTCTCATCAGTTTTTTATGACAACATGGAAATTTAGTGTTAAAAACTCTTTTTATTTAGTGGCATTTGAAAGTTCTTACAACTCATCCCAAAGAAATAAAGATATAGATTTTTACCATAATTTCTAGAATTTATGGTAACCTGGGATTTTTTTTAAATCTGTGAAATTTGCCCTTATATGTAAGACTTTTCCTATCTCTATGTATATGTTTGCTCATGTCAAAAATGATTTTCAAAATTAAGCTTAAAGTTATTCAGGCAGAGTCATTGGCAACTATATGGAAGTTAAGACTTTCAACTAGAAACTTTTTTTAAATAAATGCTGAAAGAGATAAATGAATAGGTATACATTTAGTATTTATTCAGTAAATGTATTAATTAAACTAAATATTCATATCTCATCTATTTTGTTGTACTGTAATTTTTATCTATTCATTTTCTTGAAATATATTATATATATGGATGTATATATCTTTTCTGGCCAATGTTCTTTATTTCATATCACGATTATTACTAAAGCTAATGTTGCAAAGAGTAGGACAGTGATAAAAAACACATGCTGCCTTTATAAAAGATATTTGACATGCCACTGCCAGATAAAAGATTGGAGAGAACTTCAGGTGTGAAGCCATCCAAAAGAACATGTTGATTTGTGCATAAGGAAGAAATCATGTGCTTGATGCCTCCATCTATATTTGCTGACTTCAGCACCTTGTGTTTCTCTCTCTTGAAACACGACCATCAGACCCATGTGCCTGTTGCTCCTGGGAACTGATCTTGACAAGGTCATTAATTATCTCATTTTATTTACTCTCTCGGTAACACTACTCCCTCCTCCTTTGATTTCTATAACATATCTCTCTTACTTAGAACATTTTGTTTCTTTTTCTTTCTCTATTCCCCAGCCCTTTTATATTTATTATTTTGAGACAGGGTCTCGCCAAGTTGCCCAGGTTGGGCTTGAACTTGTGACCCTCCCGTGTCAGACTTCTGGTGTTGTAGCATTACAGGAATACACCACCATGCTCTTCTCAATTTGATAAGTCATTCTACCCCTCCCCAAAAGATTTTATTTATAGTCCCAGTTTGTTCTTACCAAAGAAAGAGCCCATCCAATTGAATCAGCATTATTGCTGTAACTTCATTATTTTAAATTACTTTATCAACTCACTATAGAAAATCAATTCTCCTTAGTGAAGTATATAATCAGACTTTGATCTGACTCTATCTTTTGCTGTATCTCCAGGAAAGACAATTATTTAAGTATTTCAAAATATGTGGAGTTTAATTCTTAGTATGTCTCTGTAACTTTTTCAGCATCTACTCGATGAAAATTTCACTAATCTGAAAATACAATGAAGTCATACTCTTTTGAAAATTTTCCTTATTATCATAGTCAGTAATATTATAAACTCCCACCTTACATTATTAATGACAGTTCTAACCATACCCTGAAACCTTTATATTTATCCAATTTCTAACTCTCTCTGAACTGCAAACTCCCAGACAGTGGCTACCTTAATTTTTTTTTTCTTTTTTTGTGGTGCCGGGGATCGAACTCAGGCCCTTGTGCTTGCAAGGCAAGCACTCTAATCACTGAGCTAAATCCCCAGCCCTCCACTCTTCTCTTTTTAAAGTGAAAAAGGGAACACATGGAGAGATTAAGGAATTTGCCCAAAATTACACAACCAAGATCTCAAAGCAAGCTTTCAGGCACTAATTCTGTATGCTAAACCATTACTATATAGCATCAGTCAAAATGTACCCCTTCTGTACATTTTGATGATTGTAAATCTGACAAGAAAATGGGTTTCATTCCTTCAGTATCTTATTTGAGACGCCATACAGAAATATGTCAGGGCAAATAGCATGTAGGTTTATATTTATACACATGAGTTATGGCCCTGCATACAAATTAAGAGGATAGGAAAATCAGCAGAAAGAAAATGTAGAGGAGCATAAAGTGCCAAAATGAAGGGATTGCCAACATAATCATATTAAGTAGTTTTGGTTTTGAATGTGAAAATAGCAAATTATCAAGGTTAATATGGGAGCAAATCAAAACTGTTGTACGCTCACACATACACTCTGTTATGATAGATACTAGTTTCTTATAGTCTTCTCATTTTAACCAATACATTGCAAATATCAGCATCTAATATGTATTTTAAAAGGCACAGTTGCAAACTGTGTTGTCTGCTGTTGGGAATAAATAGCTTAAACTGTGGTGAATATTACAGAGCTATAGATTATTCTGTCTTAATAGATTAATTCAGATAAATTGTCAAGCTCTTGTCTGTTTTGTCACCTCTGCGGTTTTTTTTGCCAGAAGTCTAGTATAATTTACTTCTTAAATTTAGCTTCACTTCAAATGTTACTTAGTGCTTCACTGAGATCGCTGTTTCCCTGTTCTGCTCCAAGTTAGCAGTGGCCATTCCAAAGGTCATGTGCAGCAACTGAGTGGAACAAAGTTCTCAAATGTCTCCAATTGCCATTTTAAGAAGGTGTTGCTAGATAACTAAATTCCCAGCCAACTCAGTGTGTCAAATTCAAGGAGATAATTTTTAAACTATAATAGAATTTTCATTGAGGCAATTTGTCTTCAATACATGAGATATGAATTGCTTAGCTATTCCCTGATATTGTCTGAGAAATCAAGCAAAGATATTGTCAAATAGTGGTTTTGCCTATTTTGATCACAGGTACAAAGCTATACGATGATAGTGTCATTTGGGAGTTCCATTTACATAAAACAAATTTATAATTGACGTGCCACTTTGTGGTCACCAGAGTTAATGGGCCTTTTAAGAACCTCTACTTAATAACAATAAAATACCATTTTTACAAGACTTAATGTTGGAAGAATTAATGCACCTCACAGCCTGACCTTCGGCTGCTCTTTTGATGGCATCTACTGCACAATTTCATGCTCAGATATCCTCCAGATTTAAAGTTGACATTATGAAATGAGCATTCTCAGATATTTTTAATAAAATCGGGTTATTAATTGTGTATGGAAAGAGTAGACTCTTTAGTGTGCAGAAAACATTAAGAGAGAAATGTTTACGAAGATTTAGATACTGCTTAACCTCTGAAGCACCCAAATAACTTGTATTGATATGCATGTGCTAAAAATGATTGCCCAATGCATCACCATAACTGATCTGGGAGGCTTTTCACCAGTAATTGTTTTTTGCAAAATAAATACACCGTTAAGGAGTTAGTAACTACCACCTCCCCCAACTCTTCACAAGGTCGCAGGACAAAAATACCATTCCCCTGATCCCGGACAGACCCCAAAAAACAAAGCAGACCTGATCATTCTAAATAGCAGGGTGTGGAGACTTCCTAGGCACATGGGCATCATTAATTGGAGCCTCTGTCACAAAACTGCATAATACAGTCTAGTGGCCTGTGAAGTGTTTTCACACATCTAAGCATCGCGGGGGACCTGGAAAAGAGACACCAAATTGCCTTGATTTGCCAAGTGTGGTAAACAAACCTCCTTTGACTGATAGATGCAGGAGAAGCTATACTTTTCTATACTGGTTAGTAGAGTTCGAATTGAAGGGAAGTGATTATTCAGTTCAAAACTTAAATGAACAGACTATATGAGCTCATTTAACAGCTTCCTAAGGGAAAAAAAAAAAAACTTGTAAGGGAATGTAACTGAAGATCAAGCTTTAAAACTTGAGAGCAAATATGAATAAAGGATCCAAATTTTCTAATTATTTCAGAAGAAGCATCTTTCTTTACTCATTTGTTGATTTATTCATTTATGGACTGCATGTAGCAAACTAGGTCCTTTTCTAGGAGAAGCAGATAAAAAGATTAGATTAGACAATTATTTGGGGTCACATGAGAGAAGGGCTGGAGTACTTAGCTATGATAGAAAACAAGATGGAGCCGTGGGAGGCTGGGAAACCTATCCTGTGTTAACACAGGTCTGGTTCTTTGAAAGAAGAGGAAAAAGACAGAGAGGGAAGGAAGCAGGGAGTAAGTAAGAGTGTTGCACATTCTATGAAAAATTCAGCCAAGATGACTGGGAATCCTCGAGTAGAAGATCCCACCAGAGGATGGAAATGTGTCTGCCTTAGTATCACTGCTGCACAGACTGGGAGCAGCTCCCAGCAAAGCAAGCCAACCAAAAGCATGATGGATCCAGAGGCAAGAATCCAGAGCCAGCAGGCAGTTAAACTCCCCGCTGTGGGAGACAGGAGAGAACACTTTTGTGAGTAGCACAGAACCAACAGTCAACCACTACTATGCCTTCATCAAAATAAACATTTTAATAAAACTCTGACCTTCAACAGGTAAACAAACATGAGTGATTTTACTTCACATTTGCAGTAATCAAGCACTTTTCTTTTATAGGTAAATGAAAATTAGTATAGAAAATTCGCCTAAAATTAATGAAAGATTTCAACTGAACATAAAAATAGTAAATCATCATAATTAATGGGTATCTTTACATATATTCCTTGTTTATTGACATTAGCTGCCTTTAGTATACATAAGCACACTGAGTCCTAAGATCTTAATGCATCAAGGGAGTGTTGGGATCAGTTGAGTAAAACCAGTAGATAAAATGAGAGAGATAGATCAGACAGTCAAAAGAAACACTCACAGGACTGAGACAAAGATGAACAGGAACTTATGAGTAATATGTGATACATAAGATGTGTAAGCCACTATGCTATGACTTGCACAAGAGAGACGAAATTAAGAAGGAAAGAAATGTATGTACTAAACTAAATTTAAGAAGGGAGTTCTATTTGGCATTGATATCGCAAGTTGTCAAAAGGTCCGTCTTGTGTCAATGATATCTGTTTGTGCTAGCAAAAGCCTAACTAGCTGAGCTGTTCGCAGGGAAAACAGTTGATCTGGGGCTTTCTTTTTCTTGACCGCATAGAAAGTGGCTTTCACAGAAAGAAAATAAGTGACACGTACTGGTGTTGCTATTGTTGGCTTAGGGTTGCTAAATAAGTCTCTTCACATGTTTTGTTACTTTGTCATTCTGTGTGATATTCCCAGACCCAGAACAATGGTTTCCTGGACCTCTTTTGCATAACTGTGGTAATGATATACTACTCTGAAGGAATGTCTTCCATGTATAGGTATCCTAGTGTCGTTTTGGACAAAGAATATTGGAGACAGAGGTTTTATTCCAATCCTTCTGAACACTTTAGTGAAAAATTGTCTTACTATGAATGTCATCGGTCTGCTCCCAGGAAAATAAAGAGATTACACTAGATCTGTGTTCCTCACACAGCTTCATTGAACTCTTAGGAATTTCTCAACTTATCTCATGGGACCACTCTGGAAAACAAAGGAAAACTGAGATTATAAGGCAGTGGATTAGCTGTTTCATATCTGAGGTCCATAAATGATTCAATGTAAGGAAAAACATTTAAGAATCATAAATATCTGGATTAAATCATTTCTAAGGTCTCTTTAGCAATATACTTTGATTCTTTTGATTAAAACTCCAGGTAATGGAGAACTTAGAGTGCAGTGGGATAACCCTAGAAAATATTTTTTTTCTATGCGTGGAGATTATTTTACGTATAGCCAAAGAGCAGCAATTGGTGAGCCACAATATTTCATTTATGTCCCAATAGATATCACATAGTATGGTAAACTGAAACATGTTGTGCCCAAAGATACCTATATCCTAACCACTGGAACCTGTGAATGCATAGACGAATATCTAAAGCAAAATTTTATGGTGAAAGGGTCTCTACATATGTAATAAAGTTATGGATCTTGAGATAGGAAGAATACTTTAGATCAGTGACAGGGAACCTATGGCATGTGCACTGCAGTGGGCTATTTGTATCACTGAAAACTCTAAAATGTTTGCCATCACCGCTCTAGATTATCCTGGGAGATTCTAAATGCTATCATATATATCCTTTTTAAAATGAGACAGTAGGAAATATGAAACAGAAAGGAGATGGAGCAGAGAGAGACTTGAAGATGCTGACTTGGAAGTTCAGACAGATGTGGCCATAAGCCAAGGATTGTTGGCAGGCATCAGAAACTGAAAGAGGCAATGAGTGAATTCTCTCCAGGAGCCTGCAGGGTGAGCGTGGCCCTGTTCACATTTTTCTTTCATCCCAGTGATACTGATTTCACATTTCTGTTCTCCAGAAGTATAACAAGTAAATTTCTTATTTTATTTTATAAGAAATAAAATTTCATGATCAAATAATAAGAGAATAACTATACTTATGACATTATATATCTTTATGTTCAAACTAGTTACTCAAAAGTGAATAAAATTTTGGTGTTTTGTCTTCATAGTTTATGGTAATTTGTTGTACCAGCCAAAGGAATCTGATACACATGTGAAAGGACTATCTTTTTCTTAAATCTTATTTTCCATCTTCTGTAAACACATACACACACACACACACACACACACACAAACACACACACAGGTTGGCTATAAGCAAAAGGAAATGGTAGGTTATATGGTGTCTTCTAGAAAGAACACTTTGTCGTTTGGAAAATACTCCTGCTGTGATATTCAGTAACCTGTAATACAGGACCTTTTTGTTTTAGTAAATATTTTATTGAAGTAAATCATAGATATAGAAAGGTAAATATATCCTAAGTACATATCTTGCTGAATTTTTCACAAGATCAACATGTGTACATAAGCAGTACCAGGAGCAACATTTACCCTTCTTCTAGTAACTAATGCCCTAGTTGTAAACACTTTATTTACTTCTAATTCCCATTAGAGTTGTACTTTCTTTTTTAATATATTACCCAAAGGGAATCATACAAAAATATTATTTTTAATGGTCTACTTTGCTTGAATTATGTTTTTGTCATTATTCTATGTTAATGTAGTAGATTGTGTATTCTCATTTTTCTATAATATTGAACTATTTGATATACCACAGAGTATTTATCCAATGGTGGCTATTCACATTATTTACACTTTTTAACTATTATAAATAGTGCTGCTACAAATATTCTTGGGAATATTAGCAACTGTCTTTTGGGTGCAGAGTGCCTAGGGAGAAAGGGCTAGGCTACAGGTTATGTACATTTAGAGCAGAGTATTTTAGCATAATGTAACTATCATTTCAAAATTATCCCTGTCATTCCATTATTTGATCTTGAAATTATATGTGAATTCTGAATAACCTAAGTGCTTTGATTAGACATTCTTAGTGAAAGCAGATAAACTCTGAAGTCAGTCTTATAATTAGGCTTATCATCACCAACACCATCATCATCATCATCATCTGCAGAGTGACACATTGAACCCAGGGCCTTATACTTGCTAGACAAGTGCTCTACCACAGACCTGAACGTTCTGTCCCTTTATTACATTTTGAAAGCTCATTTTAATGTACTAAAGTGCTTTGTAAAATTATTAAAAAAAAAAACTCAAACTTGGTATCTGGCTCGTTTCAAATTCCGTATTCTTTTGATTTTCTAGGAGGAAAACATTAGATCCACATAAGTCCTTAGTGGAGATGATATGACATCCAGAGAGGAGTATCTAAGACATCTTGGTAATCACGCAGCTTCCCATATGATCCAGAAGGACGTAAAACTGTGATGAAGCACGTGCTCTCAGATTTTAATGGGTGCAAAAATGAAAATATAATTAATACAATTGTGCTTCTTTGAGACGCTTCCAAAATTTCCAGCCAGCGTAAAATGGTGATGTTTTCCCTTTTTCAGCAGAAACAGTATCTTTTTTTTAAATGTTCCACTTTGAATATTTTTTTAAATTTTCTTCTCCTCCTTCCTAGAATAGTAGAGCTCAGAGCTCTATATAAGCAGGTATAAAAGATTGCATAAAACACAAAATGACAAACTTTATAGAGAAAAGCGCCTGGCTTTAATCTATAATACTCTCAGGTTGAGGCTGAAAGAATCAGAGGTCTAAAGGTTTACAGACTCAGAATGGAAGCATGTATAACAGCTAGCTCTGAAAATTAGGTCATGTTAACAGAACCATTTGACTGCTCACTTTGCATTTTAAAATCCAATATTCGAGGAAATGTGACTATTTTAAAGACAGGCTTGTGTCAGCAGTTACAAAAATTTGGACTAAAGCACTGAAAATAGTTCCTTTTCTTACTTGTCTTTGTCTTTCTAATTATTCCAGGTTGTATTAGAAAATCTATCTTCATCCTACATCTACTTCACACCCAGCAGTGGTCCCTAATTCAGAACTAATTTGCAAAGGTCAAGCCAAAATCTGGAAGCATCCCAAGAACCTGTGACTGCGGTCCGATATTGCTGAGTGTACAAAGGGTACACGGCTTTTGGCTAGGCACAGTGGATTTCTTTTTAATAAACAAGGTCAACTAGGGGAAAAATGAAACAGATAACAGATGAAACAGTTAAAAATAGAAAACCTGCATTTAAAAAACAAAGTTATTGTTTTCTGTACTACAACAAACTACATGTTTGAGAAAGGACTCTACAGTAAATACTTGCCTCATAGGCAAAATGTATTTTAATAATTCATTTTGTCAATATACACTTATTAGTCAGGGCAATTTCTAGTCACAGGGGATATAATTATGAACACAACAGGAAAACTCTCCCCCGTGATGATTACATTTTTGTTTGTATAACAAAAGACAGTTTATTTGGGGAGAAAGATGGACGAGAAAGAAGATAGACAGCTACCATGAGGCAGTAGGAGGTTTCAGAGCTGAAAGCCTCAAGATTACATTTTTATGTGAAGGGAGACACTAAAAAATGGAGTACATATCAAAAGCTAGTGGTGATAACAGCTAAGGAGTGGTTGCAGTTTTAAACAGGAGGCTAGAGAAGGTTTCAGTGAAGTGACATATGAGCAAAGACCTGAAGGAGGGGACTTGGAGCGGGAGGGGTGCACAATGAGGTAGCTGTGGGGAAAGCCCCTCAAAGGAAACAGCTAGCTCGAGGCACAGACGTGGGGGAGAGCGTGTGCGTTGTTACAGAGGAGCGCTGTGCCCTGGAGTGCCCTAGCGCAGAGCAAACGAGGGCGAAGCGCTGAGGTGAAGGCAGAGGCAAAGAGGGGCCAGATGATTATACACTAGAACCTTGTGAACAACTGTAGGGATCTGGGATTTTATTCTGAGAGAGAGTATAAGATGTGCAACAGAGGAGGCTATTATAAGATCTGTAACACAGGGAATCACACAGGCCGTCATGTTGAGAACAAAGGGAGGGGGTGAAAACAGAGGAAATGGTTAGGAGACTATTAAAACAGGTGAGAGACGGAGCAAGGATCAAGATGCAGCATATTTGTAAGAATTAGTCAAATTCCGCATTTATTTTTAAGGCTGATTTGACAGAAACTGTCGATGGACTGCAATATTTAAGAAAGAAGAGTTAGGAAAAACCCAAGGTTACAGCCCAAGCACCTGAAAGGATAAAGTTTATTACTAAGGAGAAATGGGAAGGGTCAAAGTAAAAAATGTTTGAGGTTAACTAAGTATGATGTGCCTATTTAAATCAAAAGTAACGATGTTGACAAGGCAGATAGATATATGTGAGTGAAGTTCAGGTGTAAGGTCCAGGTTGGAGGTTAAAATTTAGAAAACACTGGCGTGAAGATGGTGTTTAAAGCCACGATACTGGCAGAATCAAGACAGCGAGTATAGAAAATGTCCAAGAAATGAGGTCTGGGGCCCTGTACTATTTTGGTAGCATATCTGATTTTTGGGATCTGATGACAAGAAGGATTAATATATGATCTTAAAGGGATTCTGTGTGAAATTGTTGCTAAAAAAAAGAATATTACAGAATAAGTTCACACACTGAGTAGTGATTTTAATCACGTTTCCTAATTTTCCTCCCAATGGTGTATAATTCTTATTGGTAAAGATGAAATCTTTAATAATGCTAACATATCACTGCACAGCTATGAGAATAGCCCAAATCCAGAATACCAACAATATCAAATGCTGCCAAGAATAAGAATCATAAAGAACTTTCATTATAGAAGAATGCACAGTGGTACAGGTACACTGCATGACAGTGTGATGGTTTCTTATAAAACTGAACATATTCTTTCCATATGATCCAGAAATTGCATTCTTAAAATTTACTCCAAGAAGTTGAAAATGTATGTCCATGCAGAAATTCACACATGTACTATTCTAGCACCTTTATTCATAACTGCAAAAACTTTTGCAACCAGCATACCTTTCAGCAGGTGAATAAATTGTAGTGCATGCAGACAATGGATTATTATTCCGTGCTAAACAGAAATGAGCTGTCAAACCATGAAAAGACTTGAAGGAAACTTAAGTGTGTATTATTAAATGAAATAAGCCAATGTCAAAAGGCTATTTAATGTTTGATTTCAACATGATATTCTAGAAAATGCAAAACAATGGAGACAGTAAATACAATAGTAGTAGTCAGGTTTGGGGGCAGGGAGGAATGAGTAGGCAGAGCCCCAAGAATTTGCGGGGGGAGTAAACATACTCCATGTGATACTATAATGATAGGTATGTGTCATTACGTATTTGCTCAAATCTAAAGAATGTACAACACCAACAGTGAACTTTTGAGCGAACTATCCATTTAGGTGTTAGGGATATGTCAACATAGGCTTATCAATAGTAACAAATATACCACTCTGATGGGGATGTTGATAATGGGAGGCTATATGTGTAGGAGAAAGTACATACAGGAAAACCTTGCATTTTCCACTTAATTTTTCTATAAACTTAAAGTGGCTCTAAAACATAATCTTTAAAAATTGAAATATTTGTTTATCTTCATGAACAATATGAATATCAGATGTAAATATGCAATACAATCCCCTGATTTATATGTCTTACATGAAAAACAATCTTGTATTGCTCCAATTAAGATCTTAGAGTAAAAAAATTAGCTGCAAATATTTGAAATCCAAATATTCAATAGATTTTCCAACTATTTGCCATTAGAACTTTGAGTATCAATGATGCAAATATTAAAAAGGTATCAGTTAAGCCATAAGTATCCCGAGATTCCCTTGGTTAAATCTTGAGTTGACTGTATGTAGAGATGCAGAACATGCTCCCTTTAATCAGACATTGCTATATTATTTTGTCAGATGAAGAAAGATTTGATAAAACTGGTGATTTTGATAAATGTTTGTCTTTCTAGTAAATAAAATTAAACTGCATCAAAAATATTAAAAAGTTTTAAGTTTATTAAAGTTTAACAGTAGTTATACGTATATAACAATTTCAATATGGCACATTTAGTCTGGACTATACATATCTTATGTCTGTGTGTATATTACCTAACTTGTACAAACCCTGCAAAAATATCTAATAAGCTAGACATTGTATCATTCCTTCTACATGGTCTCTGATTATTTAGATTTAGCATGCACATACCATATCATTACAAATATTACCTTTTACCCCCAACATCAGCCTACATATGTTCTGAATTAAATTCACCAGCGAAGACTCCTGAAAGGCTGTAGTATTTCATTTGTCATGTACACATCAAAAGAACATCATTTCTGTTCTTTCTTAGCACTTGTTTTCAAAATCACTGAAGACAAAGGCAACCACAAAATGAGAATCCCAGCTGGGCTGAAGAAATATGATATTAAAGAATCAATATGGAATGCTATCAAACTATACCAGATGACAATAAGACAATATCAGTAAGAACTGCATTTCTCGCCTAGCAAGTGCAAGGCATTCAATTCAATCCCCCGCACTCTCCCCCAGCAAAAAAGCTGCATTTTTCTTTTTTAAGGAACCACCACATTTCCACCATGTTCTTTCCACACTGTAGTCAGTAAACATAAAAATATTTAATTCCACAAAATTAATGTATGGGAAAATTCTTTAGAAACATTTTTTTTTTAAATTAAAGATCCTTCCTTCTGAGATGTAGAGAGCCAAGGGGGGGGGGAACTATGTAAGTCTTCTAGTCTCATGTCTTCCACAGGATCATATCTTCTTAGAGGAATTCTAACAATACCAGACTAAGCACTAACTATATCCTAAAGTGAGACATGTGTACCCACAATAGCTGACCCAGACCATTAAGGGAGCTCAGCCCAAGGGTAGGGAGTTTACTGTTCTAGAATGGCCTTATTCATGTCTGATGGTTGGCTAGCTGTCATTGGGGTGAGTGAGCCTCATGTCTTTCATCATCTGATGGTGACAGAGTTCAAAAAGTACAAGTGGATGTGTTCTATATCTCTTGAGATTTAAGTTTAGAAATGATATTTTGACAATTTTACCACATTGTATTTATCAAAGCAAATCACGAGGTCAGATACAATTCAAGAGGTGGAAAAATAAATTTGACCTCTTCAAGGGAAGAAATGAAAAAACAACACAAACGGTGTGGGAGCTTTGGGGGGTTGCTAAGGCTGGAGCCAGAGGGGAAATGTCAGGAAATGAATTCAGAGAACTAAGCAAGGGAGATCAATAGTAGAAAAAGAGAGACCAGTTAAGAGGCAATTGAAATAATCCAGCAGAGAATTCAAATCATTGATTTTCAAGTAGCAAACTCCCAATACACACTGCTTGACAACAATTTTGTCTTAATGAGCAAGCATCTGAATCTCAAATAAAGCATGCCTTACCAACATACTGGTCTGAATATTACGTTGTTCCCTGTCCAATCCTATTTTCTCGCAACTAAGCAAAGTTTAGACTTCCAAGAAATTAAGATACGGAGTTTAAGTAAAATTTGAATATGGAACAATTTCTAATTCAAAATTTATATAACATGTTTTTTAAACTTCGAAGATACATATGAATTGGAGATGCCATTTTTAGAAAAACCCCAAGATTTAGGTTACTCAAAATGTTAATGATAAATAAGGCACTAAATCACCAATCTAGTTACGAGGGAAGTAAACATTGAAATAATAATGGGAACATAGCAAATTTTTCAAAATAATTAAATCTATACACTTGACAGCTTACACATGTAGCAGCAACGTGCTTTAATGAATGGTAATTGAGACATTTAGAGGGCTGTTTATAGATTCACCTATCTTTTATTTTCAGAGTCAGAGCATTAACTATACAAGAAAATACTCCTGACTAGCTAAGATTTATTTTACACATTTTCTTTTATGGTATTAGAATTATGGTAAGCCCTGCAAAATAATTTTATAAGACAAAAAAAAAAGAAAGAAAGAAAGTGCTTCATAACTACTGCCCAGATTCTTGAAGAATGATAGAAAAAAGTACATATTTCACCCACACTTTGTGCAGAAACATAGGATTTAAATTTGCTTTAGCTATAAAAATGGTAAATAACAAAATGATACAACTTGCTTGCACTTCATATCATATCTGTATCTTAGAAATTTTCTGTCTATGATTGAGAACAACTTTGAGTGGTCATCATTAACACACTGGAGTCTTGAAACAGAGCCACAGAGTCACCATTATACTGCCCAAAGCTAAAAAAAAAAAAAAAAGTATTTTAAAAGTTCAGTGGAATAAAATTATAGACCTTGCCTGAGAAAATAATGCCAGTGATTCTCATTATCACAAAATGATTTAACTACTATTGAATGAAAAATAATTTTATAATATAGCGAAGTTAATAGATGATTTCATTCATTTAACAAACACTGAGTGAGGGTCCACAATACACAAAACTCTTTGATATATTTGAATTAAAAGTAATTATCTTTTGTGATACTTAGAGGAAAGGAGAATATAATATGCAGTGATTGTCTGCCATGTGTTAGGTTACCTTGGGGTGCAATTTATATTCTCACGAAAACCCCAGAAAGTTTAACAGTTAAGTAGTTTTCCCAAGGTCATCAGCTACAATGTGCCAGAGCCTAGAGTAGAGCACAGAGCTACCCACATCAACAACTATATACATTCACAACTGAACCATATATTTTTATGCTTAATTGGCATATAATAATTTCATAAATTAATGGAGTACAACATGAATTATATTTTATATACGTTGAACCGTTCATAAAATATAGGTAATAGAACTATTTTTATACATCTATATGTAAAACTGTTTTTTACACTCACACCCTTTATACATACCCTCTGGCTTTATTACTGAAGTACAAAAGGAGCTAAACATATGAGGTTCTAAATTATGGTTGGAAAACTTTAAATGTCTTGGAAGAGATGGTAACCTGGGTTCAGTTGTTGAGGTTGTACTATTAGGTAAGCAAGGTTTAAGAAATCATATCATTACACTTCTTCCTACATTATCCACTTAGCTGTCCTACATCCACTTCCACTATAGCTCATTTATGTGTCTGGATCTCAAAATGAGAATAAATCTGATTATTACACCATTGTACATGAGTTTATCTTCGTGATCATATGAATCTCTACTTGAGATATGTAGTCAAATTCAAATATAGAAAATCAAATAAATATGACTATTTAATAAATTATGCTTTTAACTGTTAAATAACCTATAAGCCAATCCTGAAAACAATTTACTACATAGAAATCAACAATAAGAGATTCAGCCTTCTGCTTGTCATAGAAAAAATACATTGATCTGATGTATTTCAGACTACCACATACCAAATTTAATTTGATGTATTCCTAAATCACTCTTTTGGGCAATTATGATGTGCCAAAGGTGAAGAAACATTGCTTATACAATGATTGCCAATTTCACTGCCAATTGCCTCTCTTTTAATTAACAAACATTTTAAAAGAAAGCATTTTGTGAGCACAAGATTTATCTTTGTTTATGAAGCAATGTCAGGCAAAATATTCTTAGTGTTGTCATATCCTACAATGTTATAAATACTTTCATTTTACATTGTTTTTCTTCTGCTGAGTTTATCCATAAACTAAAAGGCCTTTGCTGTTATCTCTGAAATGTGATTGTGCAATTCCTAATTTTAAAACTGTAACACATAATTCTTGGTGATCAGTTTAGTCTATAAGTAGGATTTTTCTTATGTAAATCATTCTATTATGTTATGCATTATGATATAATACTTATCAGAAATTCTCAATCTTCTAGTCATAAAAAGCTTTGCGGCAAACATAATGAGTATAAATGTATGTGTTGGTAGACTACTGGAATATTAAGTATTGCATACTTCACTGCAATAAAAATTGGAAAAGACATTTAACAAAGATTTATAGGTCTCCTTCAAGTTTAAGATATTAAAATAGTCAAATAGTCACATTTTGACAAACATCGGCAGTATTTTTCATATTGTATTGAAAATTATTTTTCTTCAAAATCCACGACTTTTATTCAAGACTCAATATTCAGTGTATCTAATGTTATACTGCAGTCGATTTGTTCAGAATCAGAGCTATTGCACAAGGACACATATGAAACATATTTCCATTGTAAATCAGATTCCATGCTTGTTACTGTTAAGAAGCAGATCTAGAAGACACAATCTAAGGCTTCCCCGCAGCTCCAATTTTTATTGTGTCTGTCACATTCTAACTTCCAGTGTTCCTATTCTAGTAGTGACTCCACCGGGGGGGCAGAGCATCTTAAATCTTCCTATAACATGGGAAAAATGATAAAGCCCAAACATATTTTACTTCATGTGAAAAAATGAAAAAAACAAATATACATTCCTTTCTAAGTTTAGGTGAAGTGTTTTTTCCACGTATAAAAATAAGATTTGTAAAGAGGATAGAGTTTATTTGTAAATCCCTTTAAGGTTTTAGTGGTAAAATAATGTGTTTGCTTGTAAAATCTGAAAAAGGTCTGTACTGAATTACCAGTATTGTACCCCAATTTCTGGCTTTTCATAAGGTACTGTAGTTATGTAAACGGCTGTTATTGGGAGAAAATGGTTCAGTGAAATGGGAAAACTCAAGTGTTTTTGCAAATTCTGTGTGTATAAAATTATTTCAAAATCATAAGATGTTCAGATATTTCAAAATAATAAAGATGTTTAGAATATGCTTCATACAATTTACTCCTATATAAATTTCCTTTCAGTCTCACTGATCCTTTACAATGCTGATTCCTATATGTTTTATTCAGGAGATAAATAATCCAGGTTCCAATGTCTAATATTTTGTTATAATCAAAGAGATGTAATTAGCACTTTTTAATTCGTGTGGAATTTTTTGTCTCTCAAAGCAACATACATTTGCTCAAATATTTAATAGTCTTAAATTCTACTACATTTTCTAAAATGTCCTTACTGTTTTCTGAGACTTTTTAAAAATAGCTGATACTATTATTTCTTCCTTTTATGTTATTAGCTTCATTTCTTAAAACACTCTTTATGAACAAGACTCATTCACTGAGTTTTCCTTATGAACATAAGTCATTAAAATATGCAACATAAAATAACTATTATATATTCCCCACTGAAATATAGCAGATGTACATTTTTAAAATACGCATTGACTATATCAATCACCAATTTGTCATAATCATTATGGATCAATCCTGTCTTAATTTGATGTTTCAATATGGCTTGTAGCCCTCACTGTAAACATGGACTTGCTCACTATCCTGAAAAACTACAGTTGTTCAGTAAGGATTTTATAAGACAAATTTAGTACTGTCTGTAATTAACAGTAACTATTATTTTTAAATATTAATATTTTGAATTGATATCCAATTATTTATATTTTGATTTCCTAACATGGATAATACTTGATAGCAATAATTTGAAATCTATTTTAATCATGATGAAATATTTCACTGACTTTTAAATACTAAGACAGGGTTTTTTTTTTTTTTTTTTTTTTTTTTTTTTTTTTGGTACCGGGAATTGAACTCAGGGCCTTGTGCTTGCAAGGCAAGCACTCTAACCACTGAGCTAAAACCCCGGCTAAGACAGTTTTATAATATTATAAATATAAGAAAGAATGAAGGTATATGAATTTTACTTCTAAGAATATGCCTACAACAGTTTAGTATAGCTTCTAGCATATAAGAAGATTAAATTTTAATTTTAGAAGTATTAGTAAAATACAGTAAAAGTTATGATCTAAAATTTCATTTGCCAGAAACATTACATGTTATTTTAACTCTTTCTTCTCTTTCTTTTTTTAGATTATAAGCACACATTAAATACTCAAGTGGCCACATAGCATGATGAGATAAAAGGAAATAAGTCAACCTTTTTTTTTTCAAATCTACTATTTAAATGCAAGATTGTGTAGTGTCAGAGGGATGGAGACAAAAAAAATCCATGTGAAGCAAGCTGCAATTATTTGGAATCTTTAATAACTCTTTCAATGCTGAGGATCAAACCTAGGGCCTAGTGTGCAGTAGGCAAATGATGCCCCACTGAGCTACACCCTTATTCCAAAACCTTTCATAAATTTACTAACAAAGTTAACATATGTACTGGAGAGAGTATGGGTTGGCATTAATTATGTAACTGAGTTTCCTGAATAAACTTCTCAACAGAATTCACTGTGTTCAAGCATACAGGTAATAATTTTGTATTGGTTTGAAACATATATATGTGTATATATATCTTTTTTAAATTAAATAGTGATCACAACCACAGCATTAATTTAGAATTTAGACCAAAAAGGAGCTTTTCAAGCAACAGTAACCTATCATGGGCAATGTTAGGTCATAGTGGTCACAAAAAAAGAAGGTGAGAATCATGAGTTAGTTTTATTATTGTTTTTAAATTCCATAACTTAAAAAAAAACTTATTCTTTATTGGCTTCATCAAGGGCCTTTCCACCCAGACTTGGAGCTGCACTATATACTGAACCACATGCTCTTCCCTAAAAGAACCATACTCAGTTCTCTGAATTTTGAATTGTCTATTTCTCATTTGAAGAACACTCATGCCTTTATTTCCTGTTACTTCCCAGCTCTCAATAACTGATTTCTCATGTTTGTTCAAGTTGTTCAAATACTATAACCCAAAGCTTAGATTTTGTGTAGTGCTGTGGCAAGTGTTTTGGGAAGGGAATTATAAAACCTAAATTCCATACTTACTGTCAAAAAATACACTCGTTTCTTACCAGATGTGCAAGCCCCTGGACCTCAATTTCTAGAATTCTCAAATGAGAGGTTTAGACTTGATGGATTCTTGAGATTCCTTCCACTTCTTCAAAAATTTTAGTTCTGTAATATGGTTTCTGTATTAAAAATATTTTTCTCTTTATTTCTGGAACTACAACTTGTTTCATTGGTTCTAGGACATTTGTTTCTGATAGTAGAATAGAACTAATCACTTGAATCCATGAATATCTGAAAATACATAATCAAAAGTTAGTTGGTAAATTGGGGAAGAACTAAAAAAATGTCAGGTCAAAGAAGTTAGAAAAGTGGGAAGAAGTTTCAGTTGGAAAAATGGATTTGAATTGGGCCAAAAAGAAAGGCATAGTGTACAAGGAGTAAGAGATAGGGCATCAACAAAAGAGATGGTGTGCAGAGTTGGTATGCAGATGACAGAGGAGTGGTGGTGAGGGATGTCAGAGAGGGAGCTATGGAAGGAAGTATCAAGTAGTAATGGTTGTGATGGGATGCATGCACGGTAATCCAAAGGCTTGGTAACCAAGCTAAGTCTCAAAGAAAAAAAAAAATTAACATGAGTTTTCTAGTAACTGTGATACCACTCTGTGAAAACAGTGTCTTATGATCCAGCTTGCCTCTCTCACCCTCCCTAGGAACCATTCTCTTATTGTCCCACTACCTGTAAGAAAAAAGGACATGAAGAAACTGAAACAGTATTTCTCATCTGTTCCTTGTCCCACCTATAACACTGAAATCAAGAATTTCAGATATTTCCAAACTACGTTTTCTTTTCTTAAAGAGATAAATGTTTCTGAAAATATTAACATCATTTATAGAATTGTATGTAGGTCTTTTACTCCCAGTGCATGCCCCTTTTGAAAACACATGGTTAATGTTTCCAAAATGGGGAGTGTTAGCCAGCGTCTTTCCAGCTTCTCCTTTAAAGGAGACATGGAGGGGCTGGGGATTTAGCTCAGTGATTAGAGTGCTTGCCTTGCAAGCATAAGGGCCTGAGTTCGATCCCCGGCACCACCAAAAAAAAAAAAAATAAATAAATAAAGGAGACATGGACTATAACAACAGTAAATAGTAAAATGTAATCACATAGCAAATTTCCATTTTTAAAAAGTAAACTAGCCTCTCTGGATTTAGCTCATAGCTTATTAAATAATAGAAATATTTAACTGTGTGGGGTGATGCATATGTTAATTAGCTTGATTTAGCTGTTCCAGAATGTATACATACATAAAACATGATTCACACCATAAGTTTGTGTGTGTATGTGTGTATATATAATTTTATTTGTCAACTAAAATGAGGGAATAATTACACTTTCCTTATTCTTTCAAAGCTACATCCCTAATTCTTATCTCTAGTTGCTTCTTCTTCGGTTTCCTTTTTTTCAAATGTATCAACAATAGGCAAAACTGGTTAAATACAGTAACATAATTTCCTATCACATTGCTACATTTTTGATAAGAGACTATATTGATCACTAAAATAGGCAGGAAATCTAAATAAATAGGAAATGAGATGTCAGACAACCAACTTTTGAATCATGATAACGATTAATGGTGGTGGTGGTGGTGATGAGGTTGACAACAAAGACGACCAGAGCCAATCAATTTTATTTATGCTTAATTGCTATTAGTGCATGCATTACCACATTAATTTTATCTTTGTATGTGCATACGCATGTGTATCTATTCATACTTATATAAAACTGGCAAGCAAAAACGTTTTATAACTTCGGAGCCCTTTGGCATACTTCCTGGAAGTCTCAGTAATGACTATACTTACTCTTAATTGCCTTCAACACACTTACATGAATGCTACATTCAGTTGAATTATTTCCTGGATTCCCTCTAATTAATCTGATAGCAGCTGTTTTAAGGCCCATGCTGATTAACAGTTGCAAGACAGCTAAATGCCTAGTACAAGAAAAGCGATCTGAAGCTTACGTATGTTCATTCACATAATTTTGTCTTTTAGGCATCAACATTTCAAAGAAGATTTTCTATTTTTAGATAACTTTATTATTTGTTTATATAACTCAAATGGTTTCACCCTAAATAGTGAAATATTATCTCAATATATTTAGTAACTATCCTAGTAAATACTATAGAAACTCAACATTTCAAAAAACAAATAGAAGAACATGTTTTAAAGATCTAAAGAAAGCAACAAATGAGGAATCGTTATGGCGTGCATTGCTACTGCTTTCTTTGTCCTTGTTCAGAAAACATAGATGAACTTTAGAATACAAATGATATATTACATAAAGGAAAGTGCTACTTGGAAAACTTATAATGTCAGGCTGTACATACTAGTTGATATTTTGTTCCTTTTAACCTACAAAAGTGGCAGTTTGATACACTTAAGCCCATATGTTTAATTCAAACAACCGTATTTATAGGACACTTTCTGAAACTAGCAATGTTTAGCTTAAATTTTACCTGTTTGGAGATTAAGGCTCTAAGCCCTCTGCAAAAGCCTGGAGAACACAGGATGTCTGAAGCTCCTGAAGACAGACCTCATACTCTGCCATAGTGCCCCTCATGAAGCTAGTTTTTGGTCATGTCAGTTTGTTCCCACCTGGGGACAAACTATCATTTCCAGCAAATGTCTTTCTCTCCTTGGATTGTACTGTTCCTCCAGGCAACCTGGAAAAGCCTATTGAAATCCCTCAAAAGAAAGCTGAAAGAGCTCCCTTGAAAAGCTATCCAATAGTCATAAACTGCTGTGTCTCTCTTCAAAAGGCACATGCCATCAGTGCTGACTGGCACGCCCAAAGCAAGTAGCTAATGGTCAACTACAGACCATTGCAATGGGCAAGATTTTCGGATGTCAAGATTTTATGGAAGATGCCAGATAGCCACATTTTACTATGCGATGTCCGAATTTTAAATAGTGGTGACAAATGAAAAATTAATTTAAAAGTCCTTTGGTGGTCAAACAGTATACATAAGTTCACTGGCTTCTGCCATTAAGTAATCTGTGTCCTTCACCTTCTATGACCCCCTACGGAGCATGCATCCTTGAGATCGTATCTGCTCTCCTGGCAACCTGCTAATCTTTACACAAAGTATTTTTTCCAAACTGTGTAATAGGTTGTGTGTGTGTGTCTGTGTGTGTGTGCGTATATGCTGCAAGTGTTTGGCACACTGCAAAACTCAAAACATGTAAGTATTAGGAAGCAGTTGCTATAGCATGATGCTTGAGAGTGCAAGTAATAGAATTCAAACGTTCAGCTACTACTCCCTAAGTGCACCATCTTAGGCAAATCACATTTACTTTAAAATCTGTAGTTTACTTGCTGGAGATAATAGCATGATATTTGCAAATTGTGATGGGTAAATGGGACAAAGCATAAGCAATACTTAAGAAAAAGCCTAACACAAAGTGAACAAATGTCATTTGCTTTATTCTTTGATATGTACCATGTGTGTAGACATGTATATGATATATATGATATACTTAATGCATTATACTTACTCATTTAGCAAAAAGTTTTTTAAGGTATTGTAAAGAAGCTTTTTGTTTTTTTATGCCCTTTATGAGAATTCATGACCTGACCACTCTTAATAATATTGCTACATTTTGAAACTACTGCTAGAAAAAAATCCAAGAAAATGAATAAAAAACGTGTGTGTGTGTGAAACTCAATAAATTAAAAAATGAACTACTGGTATACACCATGTTGATGAATTAAAAAATATTTAATTTAGAAAAGGAAACCAGACACAAAGTCACCTACAACATAGTTATACTTATCTGAAGTGCTAGAATAGTCAAAATGAATTGATGGTGAGGCTGTGGGGAGACAGGAAACTTTCTCCATTGTCAGTGAGAATGCAAACTGATACAATCACAATGCAAATCAGTATATAAATTCCTCAAAAAACTAAAACCAGAAATTCTATTTGACTCAGCTATGTTCCTTCTAGTTAATTTCTCAAAAAGATTTAAAGATATCATACCACAGTTATGTATGCATAGCCATGTTTATAGCAGCACAATTCATAACAGCCAAATCTCGGAAACAGCCTATATATCCGTCAACGTATGAATGGATAAAGAAAATGTGGCATTTATACACAATGGACTATTACTCGGCCATAAAGGATAAACTTGAGTTATTTGTGGGAAAATGGATGCACCTTGAGGCCATAATGTTAGGTGAAGTAAATCAGACACACAAGCTTAAATATGGCATGGTTTCTCTTATATGAGAAAAGTGATATATGAAGTTTGAAATAAAAGACAGATAATATGAAAAAAAGACAAGGAAAAAAGTTATTATAACCCAAAGTAGACAGTGTATCTAAAAATATGCTTTGACATAGTACAACTGTCTTACTTATTTTATGGGGATTTTTTAGCCTACTTCTGGTTTTTAATGTGTATATATTACAATTAACTTTGTAAAATCTTATAAATAAATTAATTTGATGCTGGCAAAACAAAAGGGGAGTGGAGAGAAGGGGAAAATAATTGAAATGTGTTACGTACATGTACTAATTCCTTACAATGAATGTAATCATTACATATTGCTAATATGTACTAATAAAAGTAAAACATAAATCAAAAAGAAGAAAATGAGCTGATGGTAATAGAAATCAGAACATAGTGGCTGCAAATACAGCTCAATGGTAGAACACTGCCCTAGCATGCATGAGGCTCTGGCTTCCATCTCAGTACTACGATCCATCAATCAATCATAAACCCCAAAAGAGGTTACTTTTAGTGTATACAAACTCATTGAAGGAGCATGAGAGAACGTATGGAGTGACAGAAATATAATTTCTTAATTAGGATGCAAGTTACACATACATATGCATTCATTAAAACTAAGGAAATTATTCACTTAAAATCTACATTTAATGAGAAAACTTTTCCCCAGTGTAATAATTTTAAAGTGGCCAAGGCATTAAATACTTCTCTTACTTTCAAAAAAATTAACTGGATATTTACATAAATGTTTTATTAAAATAATAAAATGATATTTGATCCCACAAATACAAAACGTTCTTCAAACAATACTTAAAAACCATCAATAATTTTTCTGTTTTTTTATTAATTTTTTATTGGTAAATGTTTGTAGTACATTATGATTGCTTTTATCGTGGGGAGTTGGTACATGTGCAATTCCTTTATTTTAACCCTCTTCTCCCTTCTCCCAGCACCTCTTGAACCCCTTCTATATATAAATATATATATATTCCAATAATTTTTAAATCAAGGCTTATTTACCCTTCATTAGCTGTGCACATGAAATGTATGTGAAAAGATCAAATTGCTTTTAATTCCCATCCATCTGCTATTACTTGTGCTCTATGCTGTATGTGAACTGCATGGAATGTAGTTAAAATTTGGAAATTTCATGAAGGATGATGGGGTCGTGAAGAAATTTAATTATGCCATATTATACTGTAAGTATAGCTATTTGAAATTATATTCAATTGGTATTGATCTAGAGGCATATGCAGTAAATTACCTTCAATACAAAAATAAAATTATAAGACTTTAAATTAATTTTAGTTCTCTAAAATAGAATCTAGAAGAATATGAATCAAATTATTTGGTTCCCAAATAAAAGTAACTCACTGCAGTTTACAGTCATAAAACTATACTTTTCAAAATATTTAATAATTTAGACTTGATTTTCCTTAGGTTCAGATGAACTTGGAAAGACTTTTCAGATATTCCATATCTGTTTTATGTTTTTTGAGTGACAACAGATGTTCACTTTTGGAAAGAAATATATTTCATGGCCAAATGAACAGTTATCTTCAAAGGATTCTGAAAAAGAGCATTTAGGGGAATTATATGTGAATCTTTAAAAAGTAATTGAGTTTGATCCCCAGAAACATGCCCCCCCAAAAAAGTATTGAGTTGAAAAAAAATCAGCAAGTGAATTCCTTCGAGTAATTACGTCCTAAAGTTTTAAAAGTACTTCATTTGTTCTCTGAAGTATTAGAATTATATTTTTTAAAACTGAAAGATAAATAGCTTTGTAAAAAATTCAGCACAAAGTATTGATAAAATTTTCAAAGAATAATACCATGAAGAAAATAATAAATATTCAATGAGAAGAATGTCACAAATGATGGGATATGAAACTGAAGATCCGTATGTTTATAAAACCAAAAAGAACATCGGAGGGAATGATTGAAATGAACTTTTTCAGAATTCTTAAAATAAGCCAAAAGCTTGCAAATATTTTAATGGCTTTGTCTCAATAAAGTTGGCCAAATCTCTGTAAGAACAGCAAGCATTATTAAAATTTTATCATTTCCTTCTCTCTGACTCTGCATTAACCTTGAAAAAGCACAGCCTAACAGCACATAAATGGAATCAACAAGATTTGGAGCATCTCACGAAGCTCCATTCCTAGAGGACTATTACTACTTGATCAGTCTAGCTCACTTCAAAGACTCCTCTTCCTTTGAATTATCTTAGAACTTGATTATTGAGGAAAGCCCTATCCTTAGCATCAATTGTTCAATCTTGCAGCTGCATGAGGAGATGAATCATGGGAAAAGCAAGAAGATAATAATAAAAAAAAAACCTTAAAAATTTCTAAAATTACATGACAATAGGGTATGCTAGGAGATCTGGCACATTTGTGGGGTTCTAGTAGGTCACATGCATGCACAGGATGATATGCATGTCCAGAGAAGACCCGAGATTTCACTAATATCTCATATCTAGCTGCTCTTGAGTCTCCACATAAGCAAGCAGCAAAAACTAAACCAGTGTTGTAAATTTCCGGAGTGTCGAAAATGTCCTTCAACATATACACAGAACGTGTGGACAAAAGTTAGGAGAATTACTGCTGTGAGACATTTTAAAAACTGTTCAATCATTAGCTGACCAGTAAGATACATTAACTAAGAAGAAACCTCGGTGTCTATTTCTAAAAAAAAGAATACAAAATGCTTTCCAGAATGTTACAAACAAAGAGCATCAGCAACAAATCTTAGTGTTCTGTGGAAAAAGGGAAGCTTGATCTACTAAATAACTATATTATATACTATTTAAAGTGTCTTAATTTTGAGTTAAACTTTCTGAGACATACACCAACATACTGTAATCTATATCCCATACACAGGAAAAAGACCAACAAAGACCTGCTGCAAAGGGGGCTCTAACATTAGACTTGTCACAAAAAGACTGCAAAGAAGCTAGTATAAATTATTGCAAATAACAAAAGAAAATAACATCTAAGGAAACAAAGAACAGGATAATAATTATGCCTTACCAACTAGATTGTAATACATAGAATTTATACAAAGGAAACAAACTTAAATTCTAAAGTACTAAAGTACAATAAAATGAAAAATTTTACAGAGAGACTCGCTGGCATATGTGAGCATTGTAATACATAAAATATTTTATTATTATTATTTTTTACCAAGAACATGTATTGATACATTGTATACATAATATTCACATTCATCAGGTTATTTTGTACCTGTACATGATGTATCTGGGTTTTCCCCCTTTTCCCCATCCCTCCTTTCTGTTCCTCCTTCCCTATTTACAGCAGGTTTATTCATATTTTCCCATTTTTTCCCTTTCCTCTTTCTTTCCTTTTTCTTTTCTTTCTTTTCCCCCTTCCCCCTTTCTAGTTATCCTCTATTTTCAATATTATCTTCATTTTATATAATATCTAAAAACCAAATTCTTTTTTTCCATGCTGGGGATTGAACTCAGGGCCTTGTGCTTGCTGGGCAAGCACTCTAACCACTGAGCTAAATCCCCAGCCCCTGTAATACATACAATTTATATAAAGGAAACAAACTTAAATTCTAAAGTAGTAAAGTACAATAAAATGAAAAATTTTACAGAGAGGCTCTCTGGCATATTTGAGCTATCAGAAGAAATAATCATCAAACATGAAAATAGACCAAATTATCCAGTCTGAGAAAAAAAACAAAAAGAAGAAAAAGATGAAGAAAATTGAACAGTGTACCAGAGTTGCATAGGACATGATTATTTGAACAATAAATGCTTAATAAGAATCCCACAAGAATAAAAGATGAAAGGAAAAAGAGGCACAAAGAATATTTGAATACACATGCATACTCATGTTTATAGCGGCAAAATTCACAACAGAAAAGCTGTGGAAACAGCCTAGATGTGAGATATATATATATATATATATATATATATATATATATGTGAAAAATGAAGTCATGTAATTTTTAGCAAAATGGATGGAACTAGAAAACATCCCATTGAGTGAAATTAGCATGATTTCTCTGATATAAGAAATCTAAAAATATAAAAGTACTATACATAAATTAATAACTACACAATTCCAATAAATGGGACAGGATAGGAAAGAAGTAGGTAGACTTCTGAAGACAAGGAAGGAGAAAATTTAGAGGAGGGAGAAAAGGAAAAGGAAGAAATGGAATTGAAATTGTTTAAAATACATTAAGAGCATGTTCCAAATTCCCAAAGTAAATTCCAACATCATGTAATATTTACATCAACTAATAAAATATTAGAAATAAAAATATAAAAGAATATGTGACAAGATAATTGCTGACAGCTTCTCAAATTTGATTATTAACATTAATCTACACATCCACAAATTTCAACAAATTCAAATGAGAATAAACTCATGAAATCCATGCCCAGATTCATGTTAGTCAAACTGCCCAAGACAAAGACAGAATTTTGGAAGCAGCAAATGAAAGGTAACTATTCTATACAAAGGTGTCTCAATAAGATGAACAGCTGACTTCTCATCACAAATCATAGAAGCCATCACGCAAGTGAATGAAATACTCAAATTGCTGAAAGTCACTTTTAAGTGAATTTTAGATATTTATACCTTGTTAGGATTTTGTCTATTTCAACTCTTCACTTATTATTCTATGTATATTCCTTTCCAATTCTATGTACTGTTAATCTATGTATCTTGCTCAACCAAGAATTCTATATCTAACTAAAACAATCACTCAAAAATAAAAGATAGACCTGCACAAAAACCTTGGAGTGGTGAATGCCAGCGTCCTGGGCCAGCACAGGCCCTTCTGGGCTCACCAGCGATTCCATTGCAGGTCTCCTGCCTGTGCGAACACCGTGGAATGGCGAGTGCCAGTGTCCCAGGCCAGCGCAGGCCCCGCCCTGCCAACCGGCGACTCCATTGTGGTCTCTCACCTGCACAAACACTGGCAGGGTCAAAATCTATTAACGTGCAAAAGATCTAGGACTGAAGACACCACTCCCTCTGTCTTGTGCTGTCTCTCCTTCTTTTTTTTTCTTCCTTGCCCTTTTCTTTTCCTTTCTTCCCTCTTTTCTTTTTCCTTCCCTTTTTGAAGTCAAAAATACCAAGTAGAGCCAACCATACCCATATCACTGAGAAAAGTTCTGGAGACATAAAGGACACAAGAGCCAAAAACCTCATATACCTAGAAGAAACTGTAAGAATAGACTTTCCCTAGAAAATCATTGATACTTGTCTTAATGTAACCTCCCACAAACAAAATATAAAAACAACATGAAGAACAAGCTAAAAGGGGAAATACATATGTATACAAATAAAATGACAAGACACAGAAGTAAAACACAACCCCAGAACCCCAGCCCACCCAGAACAAATCCAGAGGAAAATGACATACAGGAAATCAGAAGATACCCAACCAAACTCTCAGAAATGATAGCAGCAGAAGTTAAAAAACAAATAGGCAAGGCTGTAGAGAAAAATCACACTAGAAATAATTACCCAAGTTAAAAAAGAGATGACAATCATAATGAAAGACCTGCTTAGTGAATTCAGGGTAGACACAGATTAAAAAAACAAAACAAAACAGAGAAGCTTAGAAAAATGATGGAAGACTTGAACATTCAACTTAGTAAAGAAATGAAACCCATAAAACAGATCTAAACAGAGATCCAAGAAATCAAAGACTTCCTTGAAATTAAATGCAGTACATTAAATGAAAGTGAAGATAGAATCTCAGACCTAGAAGATAAATCAGCAATTAGAGGCAATGAAAAGAAAGACCTCAGGCTTGGAATTTAGCTCAGTGATTAGAGTGCTTGCCTTGCAAGCACAAGGCCCTGAGTTCAATCCCCAGCACCACAAAAAAAAAAAAAAAAAGAAAAAAGAAAAAAAAAGAAAGACCTCTTAAAAATAGCTAGAGACTATGAAAAATCACTGCAATAGCTATAAGATGATGGAAAGAAGAACAATATAAGACTGATTGGAGTACTGAAAAAGAATAACAGAAGACATACCTTTTACAATTACGCACAAAAAATAAAATGCCTAGGAATCTAACAAAAGAAGTAAAAGATCTTTACATCAAAAACTACAGTTCTCTAAAAAAGGAAATTGAAAGAGATATCAGAAAATGGAAAGATATCCCATGCTCCTGGGTAGCAAGAACCAACATAGTGAAAATGGCTATACTTCCTAAACTACTATACAGATTTAATGCAATTCCAATCAAGATACCACCACCATACTTCAAAGAATTAGAAAGGACAATCATGAATTTCATCTGGAACCACAAGAGACCAAGAATAGCAAAAACAATCCTAAGCAACAGGGAAAAGGCAGGGGGCATCACAGTCCCTGATCTAAAACTATACCATAAAGCTACAGTGATAAAAACAGTATGGTACTGGCAAAAAGACAGACCTGAGGATCAATGGAATAGATTGGAAGATGCAGAAACAACTCCAAATGTACTCAAATACCTCATCTTCAACAAAGGAGCCAAATACCTTCACTGGAAGAAAGATAGCCTCTTTAACAAATGGTGCTGGACAAATTGGCTTGCCACATGCCGAAAACTAAAACTAGATACATGTCTCTCACCATGCACTAAACTGAGATCGAAGTGGGTCAAAGATCTAAACATTAAAACAGAAACACTAAATTTACTGGAGAATAGAATAGGAAGAACCCTCGAAGACATAGGGATTGGAAAAAAAAATTATGGAGAGAACCCAGACTGCACGGGAAACAATACAAAGAATCAGTGCTTGGAACCACATGCTATTAAAAAGCATTTGCACAGCAAAAGAAATCACCAATAGAGCAGGACAAAAAACCATGGAATGCGAAAAAATTTTTGCTAGCTATCCATCAGACAAAGGTCTAACATCTAGAATAAAGAACTCAAAAAAATTAAACCTCCCAAATTTAAAGACTGAACCCAGAAATAGGCGACTGAAATGAATAAACATTTATCAAATGAAACAAAAATGGCAAACAAATATATGAAAAAGTGTTCAACACACTAGTCATTCGAGAGATGCAAATCAAAACAATGTTAAGATTCCATCTCACTCCAGGAAGAATCACATCTACGAAAAAAATCAACCAACAACAAATGCTGGAAGGGCTGTGGGGAGAAAGGAACCCTCCTCCACTGTTGGTGGGAATGTAGACTGGTCCAGCCACTGTGGAAATCAATATGGACATTCTTCAAAAAACTAGAACTAGAAGTACCATTTGATCCAGCTATTCCCCTACTGAGGATCTTTCCAGAAGAGTTAAAATCGTCATACCACAGAGATATATGCACAACCATGTTTATAGCAGTGCAGTTTGTAATAGCTAAGCCTTGGAAACAACCCAAATGCCCAATGACCAATGCATGGCTAAAGAAGATGTGGTTTTTCTACACAATGGAGTACTACACTGCCATAAAGAAGGATAAACTACAGTCATTTGTATGTAAATGGATGTTCCTTGAGAATATACTCTTAAGTGAAATAAATCAGACACTCACAAGCACACATTGAATTGTTTCTCTGATTTGAGAAACCATAACTGTAAATAAGGACAAAGTAGTGTAACAGATATCATATAAAAGGAAGATAATATACAAAGGAGAGGAGTACTAGGAAAGAGGGAAGGGGGAAAAGCAGGAAGGGAAAAAAACAGAAAGAAAGGGGAAAGGGAAATCATGGAGAATTGTGAATAAACCTGTTGTAAATGGGGATGGAGGGAACAGAGGGGAGGGATGGCGAAGGGGGGGAGAACCAAGAGACACCATGTACAGGCACAAAACAAACATGATAAATGTGATCAATATCTGTACAATGTACCAATACATGTTCTTGGTTAAAAAAAAAAAAAGAGTTATTGGAGTGAATGAAAATGCAGGGGACAGTGCAAAGGATGTAAAAATATTATTTACAGAAGTAATGATGGAAAACTTCTCAAGTTTGAGAAGAGAACTTGACATACAGATAAGTGAGGCATATAAAACCCCAATTACCCATGACCAAAATAAATCTACACCAAGACATATAATAATCAAGATTCCAGAAATTCACCAAAAAAACAGAATACTGAAAATTATCAGAGAAAATAAACAAATCACCTACAAAGGAAAATCCATCAGAATCACAGTGGAGTTCTCAACACAAACCCTTAAATCAAGGAGAGCCTGTAGCAAAATATTTCAAGCCTTAAGAGAAAACACTCTCCAATCCAGATTAATGTACCTGGCCAAACTATCTTTCATATTCAGCAATGAAATAAGATACTTCCATGACAAAGAACAACTGAAGAAGTTTATGACCTCCAAATCACGTATACAAAATATTTTGAAAGATATCCTAGAAAAGGAAAACAGAACCTATAATTAAAATGACACAAGTAAAAAGACCCCTCTAGGTAAGGCAAGCAGTTAAACTGAGGTGAAACACAGAAGTAACAACAGAAAAGATCAATAGCAAAGATAAGTCAATATATAGCAGCTGTAACTATTGATGTAAATGGTCTCAACTCACCGATGAAAAGAAACAGACTAGCAGAATGGATCAAGAAAGAAGATCCAGCAAAATGCTGCATACAAGAGACACATTTAACCCCAAAGGAAATTCATAGACTGAAAATCATAGGATGGAAAACAGTATTTCATGCAACAGGAACCCAGAAAAAAGCAGGGGTAACTATCCTAATCTCAGACAAAATGAAATTCAAACCAAGACTGATCAAGAGGGACAAAGAAGGTCATTACATACTTCTCAAGGGAAAACTCCAAGAGGAAGAGATAACAATCATTAATATTTACACGCCAAACATTGGTGCACCTAACTACATAAAACAAATATTAAGGAACATGAAAGATCAAATCAATACTAACACAGTTATAATGGGAGAATTCAATACCCCACTGTCACAAATAGACAGATCAACTAGACAAAAAATTAACAAAGAAATATAAGAACTGAATCAAATCTGTGAAGAAATGGACTTAACAGATGTCTACAGAGTGTTCTGCCCTACAACAGCAGAATACACATTCTTCTCAGCTGCACATGGATCGTTCTCCAAAATAGACCACATACTAGCCCATAAAGCATACTTAAGTAAATGTAAAGGGATTGAAATTATCCTATGCATAATATTAGACCATAGTCCAATGAAACTGGAATTTATTGGCAACAGAAACAAACAAACAAAAAAAAAAAACACATAAACACATGGAAAGTAAATAACGTCCTTCTGAACGACAGTTGGGTCACAGAAGAAATTAAAGAAGAAATTTAGCAATTTATACACTTAAATGATAATGCCAATACAACATATGGGAACCTATGGGATACGATGAAAGCAGTGCTCTGAGGGAAACATCGCATTGAACTCCCACATCAGGAAGACAGAACAAGCTCAAATAAACAACTTAATGTTGAACCTCAAGCGTCTAGAAAATGAAGAACAAATCAAACCCAAAGATCGTATGAGAGAGGAAATTATTAAGATCAGAGCTGAAATTAATGCAATTGAGACTAAGAAAACAATACGAAGAATCAACAAGTCAAATAGTTGGTTATTAGAAAGACTAAACAAAATAGACAAACCCCTAGCCAATCTTATCCAAAAAAGGAAAGAAAAGACCCAAATTCTTGCAATAACAAATGAAAGGGGTGAAGTCACAACTGACCCTACGGAAATCCAAAGGATCATCGGCACCTACTTCAAGAACCTATATTCAAACAAGATGGAAAACACTGAAAAAATGGACAGATTCTTAGAAACATATGAATTACCAAAACTGAATCAAGAAGAGATTAAAAATACTAAATAACCCAATGTCAGCCATTGAAACTGAAGAGGTAATTAAAAATCTACCAACAAAGAAAAGCCCAGGTCCTTACGGTTTCACAGCTGAATTCTACAAGAAATTCAGAGATGATCTAATACCACTATTCCTCAAAAACTCTTTAATGAAATTGAAAAGGAAGCAGGACTTCCAAAATCATTGCTGGAAGCAAGCATTACCCTGATACTAAAACCAGAAAAGAATCCAACTGAAAAAAAGAACTACAGGCCAATTTCCCAAATGAACATAGATGCAAAAGTTCTCAACAAGATACTGGCTAACAGAATGCAGTGAATTATCAAGAAGATTATACACTACAACCAAGTAGGATTCATCCCAGGGATGCAGGGATGGTTCAACATATGCAAATCAATATATGTAACACACAAAGTCAAAAACAAAAATCACATGATCATCTCAATAGATTCAGAAAAACCATTTGACAAAATACAACACCCATTCACGATAAAAACACTACAGAAATTACGAATAGACAGTCTATATCTAAACCTGATAAAAGCCACCTGTGACAAAACAACAGCGAACATCACACAAAATGGTCTGAAACCGGAAGCTTTCACACTAAAATCTGGAACAAGACAAGGATGCCCACTAGCATCACTATTATTCAATATAGTTCTAGAAACATTAGTCAGAGCAATTAGACAAGAGACAGAAATAAAAGGAATAAAGATAGGAAAGGAAAAATGTAAATTATAATTATTTGTGGATGACATGATACAGTACATATAAGACCCCCCAAATTCCACCAAAATACTTCTAGATTTAATAACTAAATTTAGTTGCATAGCTGAATACAAAGTCAACACCCAAACGTCAATAGCACTCCTATATACAAATAATAAACTCACTGAGAAAGAAATGACAGAAGATATACCTTTCACAATTGCATAAAAATTGAAATACTTAGGAATCTACCTAACAAAGGAAGTAAAAGATCTTTACATTGAAAAGTACTGTACTCTAAAAAAGGAAATTGAAAGGGATATCAGAAAATGGAAACATATACCATGCTCCTGGGTAGGAAGAACCAACATAGTGAAAACAGCCATACTTCCTAAATTACTACACAGTTTTAATGCAATTCCAAATAGAATACCATTAACATACTTCACAGGACTAGAAAGAACAGTCATGAAATTCATCTGGAACCAGAAAAGACCAAGAATAGCAAAAACAATCCTGGGAAACAGGAGCAAGGTAGGGGCATCACAATCCCCAACCTGAAACTATACTATAAAGCTACTGTGATAAAAACAGCGTGATACTGGCACAAAGACAGACCTGAGGATCAATGGAATAGATTGGAAGATGCAGAAACAACTCCAAACATACTCAAATACCTCTTCTTCGACAAAGGAGTCAAACATCCTCACTGGAAAAAGGTAGCCTCTTTCACAAACGGTGCTGGAAAAATTGGCTTGCCACAAGCCAGAAAATAAAACTAGATACATGTCTCTCACCATGCACTAAACTAAAATCGAAGTGGGTCAAAGATCTAAACATTAAAACAGAAACACTAAATCTAGTGGAGAATAAAATAGGAAGAACTCTCAAAGACATAGAGGTAGGAAAAAAATTTATGACCTGAACCCAGACTGCATGGGAAACAAAACAAAGAATCAGTGCTTGGGACCACATCCTATTAAAAGGCTTTTGCACAGCAAAAGAAATCACCAATAAAGCAGGGCGAAACCCACAGAATGGGAAAAAAATTTTGCCAGCTGTCCTTTAGACAAAGGTCCGACATCTAGAACATACAAAAACTCAAAAACATCAGACCTTCCAAATTTAAAGACCCAATCCAAAAAAGGGCATCTCAAATGAATAAACATTTCTCAGACAAAGAAATAACAATGGCAAATAAATACATGAAAAAGTGTTCAACATCACTAGTCATTTGAGTGATGTAAATCAAAACAATGTTAAGATTCCATCTCACTCCAGAAAGAACAGCGATTATGAAAAGATCAACCAATAACAAATGCTGGCAGGGCTGTGGGAAAAAAAGGAACCCTCCTCCACTGTTGGTGGGAATGTAGATTGGTCCAGCCACTGTGGAAATCAGTATGGGGAGTCCTCAAAAACTACAACTAAAGGTTCCATTTGATCCAACTATTCCTCAACTGGGGATCTTCCCAGAAGAATTAAAATCATCATATCATAGCAATATATGCACAACCATGTTTATAGCAACACCATTTGTAATAGCTAAGTCATGGAAACAACCCAAATGCCCAACAACTAATGAACGGCTAAAGATGTGGTTTTCCTACACAATGGAGTACTACACTCTGCCCTAAAAAAAAGGATAAACGAGAGACATTTGTAGGTAAATGGATGTACCTTGAGAACATACACTTAAGTAAAATAAATCAAACACTCATGAGTTCACATCAAATTGTTTCTCTGATATAAGAAACCATAAGTGTAAATAAAGACAAAGAGGTGTAATAGATATTATAGGAAAGGAAGATAATATTCAAAAGAGAGGAGAACTAGAAAGGGAGAAGGGGAAAAGTAGGAAGGGAAAAGAGAAAGAAAGGGGAAATGGAAAAATATAAATAAACCTGCTGTAAATCAGGAAGCAGAGAGCAGAAGGAAGAGGTGAGGAAGAGGGGGGAAAACCAAGATACATCATGTACAGGTACAAAATAACCATGATGAATGTGATCATTATGTATACAATGTACCAATACATGTTCTTGCTTAAAAAAAAAGAAAAAGAATCAAAGATACATTAAAATATTCCCAAATGAACAAAAACTGAATGATTCTGTCACTTCCAGACATGTCCAAAGAGAAAAACTAAAGTCCTTCTGTCTGAATGAAAAGCATAGTAGACAGTAACTCAAATCCTCTTGAAACTACAGAGTATCAGTAAAGTAAATAGGTGTATAGGTAAATACACATTCAACAGTTTAAGTGCATTTGTACTTGTAACACTTTTATTCTCCCATCAGAATTAAATGAAAACTATATAAATTAGTATACATACACACACACGAACACTCACATGTGTACACAGAATCATGTTGATGGACTCATATAAACAAGTAATCTGTATAAGTATATAGCACAAGTAGAAAAGATTAAAGAGCTATATTGAAAAAATTTTTATACTCAATTAAAATTTACATCAATCCAATCTATACTGTTTTAAGATATAGCACTGAGAGTAATACTATCCAATCACTAAGAAAGTACTACAAAATACACACAATAAGAAACAAAAAGAATTGAAATTGAAAAATGCCTAGTAAGAGAAATGTTTGAAGTTCACTCAAGAAGAATTAGAAAATCCAAGTATAGCTATAACAAATGAAACCTCTCAAATAGTAATTAGAAGACAAGATTTTCTACAATACCATTTCTATTCAACATCTTACTGGAGATTTCACCAGAAAACTTAGGTGAAATTAAAAATAAAAAGCATCCACAATGCAAGGAAGAAGTAAACTATTGTTATTTATATATGAGATGTTTTTGTACAGTGAACACCCTAAGAAATACACATGCGCACACACACACACTGTTAGAGTTAATAATGAAGTTCAGCTAGATTGCAGTATGTGAAATTACTGTACAACAATTCGATTTCTCTACACATGAATGATGTGAAAATAAAATTAAACAAAATAATGAAATAAGAATAAATTTAACAAAAGAAGCGTAACAGTTGTATGTTGAAAACATTCCATAATCACTGCACAAAAGATTTAACATTGCCACAATGAAATATTCACCAAATGAGCTAGATTCAAGGAAATCTCAATCAAACTTCTAGCTTCTTTTCACCCAAAACTCCCAAGATTTTCCCAATGTTTATCTGAAAATATAAGGGACTGACAATAACAAATACAATATTAAAATCAAAAACAAAATTGGAGGACTAGGACTCATGTTTCCATAATTTAAAATTTATTAGACAATAAAAGTAATTGAGACAGTGGTAATAAAGGCAAACGAATAGACATATGAAGCAAAGTAATAGAATTAAGAGTCCTAAAGTAAACCATCACATTTGGTCAACTGATCTTTGACAAGGGTACTACAGCTATTCAATGGGGGAAAGAAGAATCTTCTCAAAAAATGGTCTTGTCTTGGGAAAACTGAATTCCTATACATTAAAAAAATGCAGTTGTATCCCCACCTGAAATTAACTACAAAGAGATCAACAATTTAAATGTTAGAGCTAACACTGTAAGTGTAAAGTGTAAGAGCCAAAACTATAAGACTCATAGTAGAAAAACATAGCCGTAAGCTTTGAAGATACTGGGCTAGGCAATTATTTCTCACATATGAGTAAAAAAGCAAGAGCAACAGAAGAAAAATAGATACATTGGACATCATTAAAAATTTTTTTGTGCTTCAGTGAGGACCATCAAGTAAGTGAAAACACAAACCAGAGATTGAAATAAAATACTTACAAAACTAATTTATGATAAGAGATTTGCATCCAGGATATATTTGTTTTAGAAAACTTCTAAGTCAACTCAACTAAAACATGGGCAAATAATTTGAAAAGACATTTATCCATAGAAGATATACGAATGGCCAATAAGAACATAAAAATGGACTTCTCATATTATCAATTATAATGCTAAAACAAGTTATATTTTTAAATTACTTGAAATGAGAGTGTCATTTATTAACAGAAAATGTTTTGTTAGATATTTTGTTGTGATAGGGTCTGATGTTTATAAGGACTGATGTTCAAATATAAAGACCTTATTTAAAAGTGCTAGTTCACATTTAATTTCCTCACACTAAATGTTGATTTTGACTGATCTTGTACAGTCATTGGCAAATAGTGTAAAAGACTAATTTCTTAGATAATTTCTCAATTTAGAAAAATGAAACAAGTATGTTACTCTGAAAATTAAAAAAAAAACTAATATTACTAGATTTACAGAGATCTAAGATCTAGACACAAGCCAAAAAAGAAAAAAGTAAATGTGGATACAAAGATATCAAAACTCTCCAGCCCTTAGCAAATTTATAATGGTAAAGTGATAAACTCTACACATAAAAATATCTTTAGAGAACACAATTTGAAGCAGGCATTTGCAAGAATGTATATTTTAACAGGTATATTAAGCTTTTGGAAACACTAAAACATACAATTGTTGCTTAAAATATTCTAATTCTTAATTAAGAGAAGTCATACTAAGATTTTAATGACATTCAATATTTGTAGGAGAGTAAAATAACTCACTTCTTAGTTACTATCCAGTTTCATCTTTGTTATAATAACTAGTAAATGCATAAAAGTTTCTAGTACTACTGAAAGGAACAAATAAATGTACAAATAGCTACCACATAATGTAAACCCTCTTTAAAGCTTGTATGTAAAACTAAAATTTAAACCAACTTTCATTTAAGAAAAGAATAAGACACTTAGGGATTCTTCACAAGGCTTTAAAAAAGTTAACAAGTTCAGAAAACCTTTTTATAGCCTGTGTCAGTGGAGGTGAACCTATGGCATGCATGCCTCAATGGGCACACGGAGTCTTCTGCAGGCAAACCAAGTTGCCCAGCAGCTGAGCTTTCCCATTTAATTGTATTGGTGGCACTTTGCCATAAATGAGTTAGTTTGGGGTTGTAGTTTGGGCACTTGGTTTCTAAAACTTTCGCCATCCCTGGCCTATGTCAGTATGACTTCTTATTTCATATTACATAGTCTATTTAAAATTTTTCTATGTTTAGTGATATCTGTGATATTTTATAATGAAAGGACACTCAGTCCAGCCTATTCTTGATTAGACAAATGGCTCAAAAGAGAGATATAATTGTACTATAGATGGCTCTTGTACTTCAAGCTTTTGACAATATAAATATTTAAGAATGTGGAGGCAATTTCAATAAAAATATGTAGCTAAAGAAAATATTTACGCTTCCTATATATTTGTACTTAGCATGAAAATATGGCTAATGTAAAAATCTTCTCAGAAAGTGTCCTAATTAGTGAAGTGTATATTTTGCACAAATAGCAACTTCAACTGCCAATATGAAAACTGTCTATGTTCAAATAAATTCAATTTAATTACCCACACTGCTCCTTGCCAACATTTACTCTGATAATTAATGATCTTCTCAGCAGATTTAAGACCACAGACCTGCTTCGTATAATTGGACTGCCTCTTAAACCACCTGAATATGCAAGGAAACTTGTATTGCAAAATGTTCTGGTTCCCTCTCCCTATCCTCAGTGCTCCACTACTATGGTGAAGAGATGCTCGACTTCACTACAAATGGGATTAAAATATGCACGCCTGTCCCAGCAATATAGTACCTTGGAAGCAAGTGTAATGATGGTACTGGCAGAAGGTTTCAGAACAAGCTGCTGTATCCCCTGAGAAGTTGCCATCGGGCCCCTATGAGTCTATCCTGGTAATATTGTGTTTTAAAATACGATGTAACCCTTCACATTAGGGCATTCCATGTCATTGAATCATGCACCAAAGATCTCAAAAAACAGAGCATCTTTCCCTGTAGGAAAGGGAAGACAGGGTCTCAAAAATGACTTCATCTAGCATAGCAAGTCAACTTCAAAGAAGGTCTAGGAGGCTAAAATGTGAGTATGCCAAAATGTAGTACCAGTCAATAAGATATAACATGTAAAATCTTTGTTATCACATCTGTCTGTGTATCCATCTATGTGATTAGATACACACATACTATACTTCACGTAAACATGTTCTCCAAGTCAAAGACCTTCACATGTACTTTGGCAGCCACAAAGTTACATATTACAAGTGATTATTTGTTAAATACAAAATATTTTCAAGTTAAAAAATCATGTACATTCCTTCTGATCAAAAAGAAATCTACATTAAAAATTTCCCAAATATAATATTTTAGACACAGTAACTACACATCACATTTGTTAGAATTCATCTAGTCAATAGAAAGTATATTCTTAACTTGTCCATAATGCTCCTTTATAATACAATTTTCATAGGTGCAGAAATCTTATTTTTTGAGGTAAGCAGTGGTCTTCATTACTAATTCACTAGTTATTATTTAAATTAAACTACATGGGAACAAAGAAATTAAAAATTACATTTTAGCCCACTGATGGATATATGTATATAGTTTACACTAAGTTGATTTGTCTTATTTCCCCTATTGAAATCTGCCAACACTGTAGAGATAGCCAAAATTAAAGATTTCCGTTAAAGATTAAATAGATACAATACATTATTTGCATGTAACAAACCGATTAAATATCTACTTTCTCAACACTGTACACTGTTAAGCATATTCTAGAGCTTTTCAACCAATATATTTAAGTAGGTATTATAGTAACAGTTTAATATTGGTGATTTGTGCCTAAATGAATGTGGGCATACTCCTTCAGCATTTCTCTAGTTTTACTATTTCCATGATAGAACACAGTGCCTGTACTCAGAGACAGTGAAATTCAAATGTCATTCCACAGTAAATCTATGCCACCCACTTCAGAAACTTACCAATTTAGGTTATTTACGAAGAATTATTTCTTGAAATATTCATCAGTGTAGAGGAAAGCAATGAAATGTAATCGAGTCATTGATATTGTATTAAAAATAGTTCACTGATGAGTTTTTCACTATTCATATTCAGAAAAGAAAGCCAACATGATTTTTCAAAATTATAGTTTCAGTATTTTAGGCTTTATTTAATTGGAATATAGACTCACATATTTCATTTAAAATTCTCAAATATGCTGTTGTATGCTCTCCAATGAAATCAGACCACAGTATATGTTTTTCTCTTGAGTATAAAGAGCAAAATGGTCTGTATCAGTAAAAGGAAAAGCGAATGACTTAGAAGATTGGAAAATACTGATTTATATATCTGTCAGTGTCAAATAAATGACACAGTCCAAAACCTGCAAAATTATCCAAGCATGAGGGGCAAGGACTTCCTCAGCAATTGGACTAATTATTACTGTAAGCCTCATGATGCTACCACCACAGTAACCACCCTTTAAAGAAAACTTTAAAGGAACCACCCAGGCTATTGTGTCGTTGTCCTCGAATCACAATGCCTGATCAGAATGTCTTCTGCAAGGGCTGACTACAGGAGCATAGAAATCCTTTTGTATTTTCTCCATAACTTGGTTTCTAATAAATATTAAATAAAGGACATATTTGAAGAATTGTTTTGCTGCTGAGGGTAGTGGAGCATGCCTATAATCCTAGTACTCTGGGAGGCTGAGGCATGCCCAGGCAACTTAGTGACTTAGCAAGACCCTGTCTCAGAATTAAAAAATAATAATAATAAAATAAATAAATAAATAAAAATAAAGGGCTGGGAATGTAGCTCAGTGAGAAGTTCTGGGGTTCCCTCTTCAGTACTGAAAAAAAAAAACTATCTTGCCAAAAATCAAGATTTCATTGGTCCCATAAAAACATTTTTCATACTTCTGATCCTATCAGATACTCTATCAATGGCTTCCAGGAGTTTCACAAACATAGTAAAGGCTAAACGTGTACAGTAAATATGAAAGCTGAAAAATTCACAGGGGAATGTGCCAGAGGCTTTTATAGACTGTACCAAAAGGTGTTTCCTAAAATCAGAAATAAAACTTTAATTAAAAAGTTAGGGAGGTCATCATTTAGATATAGTTGGAGTGCAGCTAAATTTAACACATACCTTAAATCAGTGCAGCCATTTAGAGTATAATTTCAATTAAGAGCGTGGCAATGTTATTGTGGATACTTTCCATATACAAAAGCTTTAGGACCAATAAACAACTCTAAGGTTCCACCTTACCCCAGAAAGAATGGCAATCATTAGGAAGTCAAACAATAACAAATGCTGGTGGGGCTGTGGTGAAAAGGGAACCCTCCTACACTGCTGGTGGGAATGCAAACTAGTACAACCGTTATGGAAATCAGTAAGGAGATTTCTCAAGAGTCTGAAAGTAGAAATCCCTTGTGACCCAGCCATTCCCCTACTAGGTATCTTTGCTGAAGAGCTAGAGACATCATACTACAGAGATACTTGCACAACAATGTTTATAGCAGCACAATTTGTAATAGCTAAATTCTGGAAGCAACCTGTATACCCATCAATGGATAGCTGGATAAACAAAATGTGGTATCTATACATAATGGAATACTATTCAGCTATAAAGAATCACAAACTAGAATCATTTGTAGGAAAATGAAAGGACCTGGAAAATATAATGTTGAGTGAAATAAACCAGACTCACGAGCTGGAATATCGCAAAGGGGGAGAGGAATAGGAATCCAGAGGAATAATGATATCTTGAAAATAAGAACCTAATAACCCAAATTTAAATCAGTGACACGTACACTGGGTACCATAGTAACTTTATATAGCTGTGACTTACTGCTATATGTAGGTGGTTGTTTACATTGCTCACTGTCAGAAACAAAAGATACAATTTATTGTGGTCTGGAAGCTTGAGTAATGGCCTGTAAGTGTGTGTAATTTTGGATAAATTTTAATAAAAATCTTAAAAAAAAAAGCATTAGGACAGAATTCAGAAAACAAATCTGGGCAGGATATGTCTTCTGTCCTCTAGGTCCTGGGAAGTATAGTACAGGATACTACATATTTATATAAAAGACAAAGCAAAGAAAAGTGACAAATACTAACAAAATGCTATGAGGAAAGGGTAGTATTTAAAAAGGGTTAAAAGCTTCTAGAAATCTGCAAATGACTACTCACAGAAGTGACAGCTGTACAGAATCTGGTACATTTTTGTCACCATTAATAAATAAATAAATGGGAACATATCAATGAGATGTCCTAGGAAGCAGCAAAGCCTTCTTAATGAATCTAGGGCCACTGCAATGTAACCGCTGAGCAAGAACCCGGACATAACATTAAAGGGCCGTGGAATTTACATATGGTTTTAGGAGATAAGATGAAGGGAGAATAAAAACACAACGACAAGGAAAATCCCTTCAAGGAAGTTCTTGATGACTCTTTCCAGCAGTTACTATGGACTGTTAGGAAATTGTTAGGTTAATAGGGCAGTCTGGTACAGTCCTGGCATGGATACAGTAGCTGAGTATATGACTGAGATGGGTGTAAGTCAAAGACACCACATCACAAAATAACAGGAGGCAATGGAAGTGGTTCAGGACAAACAAATTGGCTCCTGATAATGTCTTACCAGTTGATTATGACCTTGGGAACATTCCTTTTCCTTCCCCTGAATTTATTTCTTCTGTAATAAGACAGTAGTTGGATTGAGCATTCTCTTGGGTCCTTTTGCTTCTAGATCAACTAACACTGGGGAGAGTTTTCATCACATCTTTCTCCACAAACCACCTCCCACAAATTTGATCTCTCCTAAATTGATCTCCCCCTAGCAGCACCTCCTTACTAAATAACAGTAGAAAGCTTGACCCAGGAAGGTAGATGGGAAGAACAGTATCAGGATGAGAGTGCTACACAGAAGCAATTACATTTGGCACAGTAGGAATCTTTCAGGAATAGGACAGTTCCTTGCACCATCTAGGAGTCTAAGGCAGGGTTTGATAATTTAGCAATGAAAATTCAGACAGTAAATATTGGAGGATTTGTACAGAATATAAAGCTCGTGTCATTTATTCCTTTTTCCTTTCTTTTTTGTTTCTGACACTCTTTATAACATATGAAAACCATTCTTGACTGCAAGCTGTACAAAAAACAGGTTGTGGACCACACTTGTCCCAAGGCTACAGTTTTCTAGCACTTAATCTAACAGTTCATTATCAATGTGAACACAAAGAACTATGAGGAACTTTAATTTAAAAGGGTTTGAGGACAATATAGCCAAGGTACCATGTGATACAGATGAAATCCTTCTTAGGGGAGTGTTTCAGTATTATGTGGAGTTCTTTGAAGGAATCCTTCCAGTTTATAATTTGGTGTCTTCTAAGTGAATCCTGTATCATCCAAAAACGAACAAAATGGCTGTAGGAGGGGGAAGTGGGAAATGTATCCAGCATAATAACAGAGGAATAAAGCTGAACACTAAAGCTATCCGAAATTCAGGCTCAAACTATGAACCATGATTAAATCCTATTCCTGTATATATTGGGTCAATAATAAATCCATTCATTTCTGCCACAGTTTAAACCAGTTTGCTTAAATTTTCCATTTTTTTTCCACCAAAGTATTTTGTCCAATGAAATGCGAAAGAGATACCTCCTTCTGTCACTAACCCTCACACAGTCTCTGGCCCTCACCCCATGGCATGTCATCCTCAGGCACCCACCATTAGTTATCTCATCCCAGGGCTTAAGGAAGCCAAGGGGATGGTGAGATTTAAAGATAAACCAGACAAGGGGATATCCTGGAAATACTGCCTGCAAAGGAAAAAAAGCTCTCTTTATGCCTAGGTAAAATGTTTACAGTCAATGCAAACTATATTACAATACACTGCTTTGTCATATATGACTGGATATCTATGTATATCCATGATGCCGCTTAGAAAGAATTAGTACTCTGAGAAAGTTCTGTCTTCAGAAAACCTAAACGACTTTACAATTTTAGAAATTGATATCTAAATTACGTGTTCTGCTGTAGGCTGAATAACAAGCCCTCGTCTATTGTGCCTAGGTCCTAATCTCCCAGAGTCCATGAATGCTAAAATGAATAGACAGTCACCTTTTAAAAATCTAGGAAAAGGGGTCGGGGATTTAGCTCTGTGGTAGCGCGCTTGCTTAGCAAGTGCAAGGCCCTGAGTTTGATCCCCAGGACCGCCCCCCAAAAAATCAAAGAAAAATTAAACACACAAAACCTTCACAAAATCATAACACAAACAAGAAGAAACAAAAAAAATGAAACTTCTCTAAATTTTACATGTACATGTGTATTTATTGGAGGCGTGACCAAAAAACATGCTGAATATTTAAAGAATTATTACAGTGAAAGACATTGTTATTGGTTGCTCTCTGAGTAACACCCCACCAGCCCGCTTTGAACACACTTATCCCATTGTTCTTGCTACTTTTTGGAGAAGTTCTGGAAGTCTTTTTCCATGAGTGCCTTTATGTGCACCTACCTACCTGCCTTGATGTTGTAAATTAGTTCAAAACTTTTGCCTTTCATGGGCATTTTGACTTTGGAGAAAACCCAGAAGTTGCATGGTGTCAGATCTGGTAAATAGGTGAATGAGGACACACTGTAATGTTTTTATTTGATAGAAATCGCCACGAGTGTTTGCAATGAAGTGTGATAAAAAGAATTCATTGCATTTTTTTGTTTTTTATAGTAAAAGACTCATTACCATTAATCCCCTTCAAAATATGCAAAATACTCCCACTCTGAGCTTACTTGTCCCATCATTCTTGGCAATGCATTTTGTACTATAAAAAGGTTGTTTTTTTTTTAAGTTTAAATATTCAGAGGATTTTTTTGATCGCCCCTTGTATGGAGCTAAGTTAATAATTAACCTTTCTGGTTTGTGTAGTTTTAACAGCAGGACACAAACTGTAGCTGTATTTCATTTTGCAACCTTTTCTGAATGACTGAGTGCTTGACAGCTTCAAGTGTTGCCATTTTGTGCAGGAATATATGTTGTCTATTGCCAACTCGGCATCATTACAGCTCCTTTGAATTCTCTATGCCATTGTACAGGGAAACCAATAAATACAACTTCATGAATTCTTTTCCCTGTAGGTTCCAGGACTGTCATGGCCAATTAAGATCATTTGAACTTTCCTTGGAGTCTGAAGAGAGAGACAGGTAATTAATCCCCAAGCACAGGTGTAGCAATGTCAGATGGCAAAAGTACAGTGTGCAGCACTTCCTGGGTAAGCTGCTCCAAGTAAATCACCTGCTTTGGCGCATACAGAGCCAATAACATCTTCCCACTCACCCTTAACCGATTTTTAGAATCCAAGATGAAAGTATATTTGATGTATTTGGGACCTAATTTTCCCGTATAAAATAAAATGAGTGTAATGAATTAAATTTTTATTGTAAGCCACTCATCTGGCAAAATTATTTAGAGAAACGTGCCCATTCTTTTTGTTGCTGTTGTTTGAAATATAGTCTCACTATTTAGTTCAGGCTTGCCTTAAACTCATCATTTAACACAGGCCGGCTTTAAACTGGAGATTATCCTCCTGCCTCAGCCTCCAGAGTTCTGGGATTACAGGTGTGCACCACCATGCCCAGCTGGAAATGTGCCCATTCTGTCATTTGTAAAATATAGAGTGCTCATATTTTCTATTAACCACTATTTTTCCATGCTCCTAATTTGGGTGTGCCACACACAAACAACACATATAAGTTCTAAAAATCTGAGACTTTCCAGCTCTGAAACTTTTGTTTCCTCCCAATTTTAACTCTTACTTCCTTGAAATAGGAAATTTTAAAGTTCAATGTCCAAAAGAAAACTTTACCAAAATGGCAATCTCCGTTTCCTTAAATTTTTGCAAATTCAAAGTTGTGCTTTCAAGGGGGTCCTAAATAGGTAAAAAAGTCTTTTTTCATAAACTTCCCGTCACAAATCCCAACACCGGGCTTGCTGGCACCACTGAACTATGCGTCTGGCATCATGATTTATCTTCCTATCATTTGACTTGCAAGTTAGGTGTCGGCAGTTGAAATCCTGATCAAAAGTGAAAAGGTGCCTAGAGCTTCAGACAGTCGTGATAATTATGCACATTACTAAACTGCTAAATCATATCTAGACCAACATTCCTGTCACCATTTACAAGTCCAGTGATCTTAAACTCTCACCACTAAAAGAGAAAAGTGCTCGCTGGTAAATGACACGTCCATCATTCAGCTATATGTCAGGTCAACACTGAAAAAGGTCATCTTCTAGAGGAGTCTTAGTAGAATCTGTCTTGAGAAAATTATTCTGCTACCTGCTTATGTCCTACAATAAAATGACTAGCAACCCGCCCTTGAATAAAAATCACAACACTTGGACAAAGGTATTCAAAACAGTCACCAACATGGACCCTGAACCTTTTGCAGCTTGTGTATTCTGCTTTAAGGCAACATACCTCATATTACACGGTAAATATTTCTATTAGTTTAATTATTCAGTGCTTGGTATTTGACTTGTACTCCTCTTTCAATGATCTCTCTAAGCACAATACACATTATGCTGTTTCTGCTAATGGTGTCTCCTTGGTGGTATTTCAGGGCATTTTGGTAACCTGTTATCTCTGCATGATAGCTGCTAAACACTCTCACCCTGGTCATCATGTTCAAGTCTGCCTGATACACCAGTGACAAAATTCAAATAAGCTGATATTGGGAGTTCATGCTTCCTGTTTCATAGCTAACAGTGTTTCATAGCTAACAGTGCATGAGATCCACTATCAGAGATCACAGAAGTATTAGAATTAGAGGATGTTGGGTCATTAGAAAAACCTGATTCTTTTTGTACCTCCCTTATACACTCGTAACATAATGCATTTCTAGAAATATTGCTGAGTGTAGATAAAGCATGGTGATCCTTTTGTTATCATAATTACTGGTAAGAAGTAAGTTTCATGAATATTTATCTGATCAAATGTCATGTAAGTGTAATTGAATGAATGTATCTACACTATCTTAGATTTGTATAGCAAATAACTGTTCTGGGCTTTTTAATCAAATTATTGTTATTGTTAGTAATGCAATGTCATAGAATTATTGAGCTTGGAATATGCATCGGATACTCTGCTAAATACTTCTTTTCTATTACTTATCAAAAACACTGAGAGGTGTACAATTATTCCCAATTCACAGATGAGAAAACAGGACTATGGAGTGTAACTTTTCCAAAGTGTCACAATTAGTGGTGGAGCAGGGCTTCAAATTTAATTTTCATTTGAAAGCTCTAGGCTTATAACACATTTATCCTTGACTTCATTAGCTCCAGTCTCCATGTTTTCATCATCATCTTGCCCAACTATTGACCCTACATTCACGTAGCACCTCTTTCCATTCAATACTCACACTCTCTTTTTTCCTCTTCCAGTCAAGCTTTGTCTGGACATAAAGCATCAATTTTCCAATAAGTACCTGTGTGTTAATTTAGGGAGTAACTATTTTTTTCTAAAGAATGAAGATACAACATTACCACTCCAGTCACTGTTACTGCTGTGTAGAAGGCTGCACGTGTAAGGAAGACTAGCCTGGAATTCATGAAATGGTAATGATATGCAAGGTCCTGAATGGAGGCAAACCCACAGTGATATGCCACAATATTATTCATTTTTTTTACATTTTTGAGAATGTCATTTCCATCATTAGGAAAATGCTTGAGGATTAGATAACAAAAGACAGGGTCCAAAGAGAAGAAAATATAGCTGTCCGATCTTAGCTTTGTATCTATTTCCTTGTAAATTAACTACATAGCCTAAAACTTTGACTCACAGAAATGATATGTCTGAAAATCCAGTTGGAAAACTCTTATTGTCTTATTTTTAAGAATTTGGTAAAACTGAGTTGGTCTTAAGTATATATATATAAGAAAAAGGCAGGTCAAAATTGTGGCTGGATTAGCTCAGTGGTTAGAGTGCTTGACTAGCAAGTGCAAAGGCCCTGAGTTTGATCTCAGGCACAAAAAAAAAAAAATGTAGTTGAGATCAAATCTATGGTTTATGTGTTTTTCTTTTTAATGAAATGAGGTCCAAAGAGCAAATTCTGTGAAAGAATCCTGGATGTGAGTTCAAATTTTAGGATATGGCCTACAATTGCGTGGCTGGAAGTGGTATCTCATCAGTGATGTTGTCCAAGACGGTAAAGACAAAATCATCATTAAAGACTATGATGCAAGGAGAGAAAATGATGGGGTGGTGATCTGCAGCAAAATTCAGCCTCTCTGAGATTTGGAATACAGACCCCTGGAAAATAACAACTTGGTGAAGAGAAAAAGGAAGTAGATCACTAGGAATCAGGAAGGAACTGACAGGAAAATTAGAAGCTACAGCAAAGTTGGAGAGAGGGACTACAATGCACAGAAAAGAAGGGAGCAGTTTGGAGGCTTGCCCTAGGTAGCAAGGGGAACCTGGCCCCAGTCACAGGTAAATGCTCAGGGGTCGCAGTTTCGGGGAGAAATGGTGGACTGTACAACTGGTGCAGGCCCTAGGAGGAGCCTAAGCCTGTGGTGAACTGCAAAGGCAGCATGGAGCTTGGCTCTGGGGGAACTGCTGCCACATGGCAGGCAATATCCAGAGAGAGAACCCAGTGCAGTACTCACCACATTGTGAGAGAATGCTTTATCAGGTGCCATTTCAGAAAAGGACTGAGTATTTAAGTCTGGTACTCAGAACAACTGCAGGGAAACTCCACCTCAGGATTCCCACTGTGTCCCTCCCACAGGGACTGGGTGGGAGACAGCCACAGGAGACAGCCCTGGATGGGGAATAGGCTACACAGAGAACACCTGAGAGGTTCAGGCTGAGGCCTGGAAGGATATGGGACTCAAACCCCATAGTGGGAAGCCTGGTTCCACTTGAGCTGTACTCAGACAGGTCTGGGTCTGAAAATATTGGCATCAAGTACTTGAGCACTTGCCCTGCTGCCTGAATCCAGCTCAGATCTGAGGTCCGGCTTCCTTCCCCATCTATCAGCATGAGCAAGGCACATCCTGGCTTAGCTGGCCACCATGGCCTGGGGTAAACAAAGGAGACCCGGCAATGAGGTTGGAGTGGGGAGGCACCTCCCAAAAAGCAGGCCACAAAGCTAGGAAGAGAAAACCATGACTTGCTAGATTCCAAAACTGCAGCTCCTGAAAGGAAGCGACTCATTCAGAAGTACAAAGAATTCTTTTTTATTTTCTTGGACTCATTTCTTTTTTTTTCTTTTCTTTCTTCTTCACTGGTGTTTTGGAGTTTAGGTAATCCCCCTCCCAACTTTATTTTTTCTTTTTCACTTTAATTTTTTCCTTTTAAATATTTTTCATTGCCCATGTTTTTCTTCTTTCTCACATTTTTCTTTTATCTTCTTTTTCCTAGTTTGTTCTTTTCTGTTATATAATTCTATAAATATCCTTCTATTTCTTAATAGTATCCTCTAACTTTTCTCATCTTTAATTTTTAAATTTTTTCCTCTTTGATTCTCCCATTTCCAATCTATATCTTTAATACTATAACTATTAAGCTTTATTACTCTTTAGATAGTTAACTATTTTATTACTTTTGAATTCTTTTCTATCATTACTGGAGGTATAGTTGTCATATGTAGTAGATATTTGCTATATATGAATATGTGATTTTTCATAGTTTACACTGTGATTATAGATCTCCTTTCTAGATTAAGAGTACTATATTATTGGTTCTTATAGCATGTCATTATAGAGTTTGACTTGGACGATATTGTTGCTGATTTACTTGCTATTGCTAAGGTCACATATTTGTTGCTATTAATATTTTCCCTATATGCCAGTATTGGGATTATCATTGTGTCATTTACAATACAAGGGTCCATTACCAGATAACTAGGTATTGGGACAATTATAATGCATTCTCCCCTACTAAATTAACTGAGGTGGTTGGATCTTGGGACAGAGGCAAATAACTACAATCAGCCACACCCAGAGTACATCACTGAAATGCAGACACTAATGTAAGAGATCTCCATACAAGCAAAAATGTCTTTCCACTATAAATGCCTACAGCCTAAGCACAAAATAAACACACACAAAAAAACAAAACCAACAGAAACAAAAGGCCTCAAAAAGCTCCCAACTGTTACAAAGCCATTCCATAGGGAATCAAGTGGGAGGAAACCAAAAGTCACACAGCTGAATTATTTGAAAGGATAACAGAAGAGATTAAAAACCAGATCAATAAACTGAATGCCCACCGATAGAAAAACAGAGCAAGTCCAGATAAATGACCTAATGATGAACCTCAAGGTCTTAGAAAAACAAAAATATCCAAATTCAAAGCTAGTATATGGAAGGAAAGTATAAAGAACAGAAGAGAAATTAATGAAATTGAGACTAAAAAAAAATAGAATCAATGAATTGAAGAGTTGCTTCCTTAAAAGAATAAATAAAATAGACTAATTCTTAGGCAGTAATAGCCCAAAAAGTGAAGAAAAGACACAGATCAATGTAATTAGCAATGAAAAAGGCAAAATCATAACAGACTCTGCCAAAATCTAAATTATTAGTAAATACTTTGAGAACTTGTTTTCTAATATAATGGAGAAGTCAGAAGAAATATATATATTCCTAGATACAAATGAACTACTGAAGCTGAAAAAAAAAAGATACTAAAAACTCTGAATAATTCAATATCAGGCAATGAGACTGAAAAAGTAATAAAGAAATTATCAACTAAGAAAAGCCCAGGTCCCAGTGGATTCACCACCAAATTCTACACGAACTTTATGGAACTTCTAATGCCCAATATTCTCAAACTCTTTAATGAAATTAAAAGGCGAGGAGTACTCTAGAAGTCATTGCTGGAACCTAGCATCTCCCTGAATCCAAAACCAGACAATTCAAATAAAAAAGAGAATCACAGCCTAATCTGTTTAATGACTACAGACACAAAAAACTTCTACAAGACACTGGCAAACAGAATGCAGCAAATCATCAAAAAGATCATACATTGTGACCAATTAGGATTCATCTCAGGGATCCATGAATGACTCAACATACGCAAATCAATAAATGTAACATATCACATAAACAAGGACAAAAATCACATGTTAGCTCTATTGATGTGGAAAAAGCCTAGGACAAAATCCAACATCCATTCATTACAGAAACTCAAAGAAAATAGATACAAGAGGGCCTTATCTCAAACTTATAAGTGCCATTTATGACAAACCAGTGTTCAACATTATATTAAATGAGAAGAAGCTGAAAGCTTTCTCTCTGAAATTAAGAACAAGACAGGGATGTCTGTAATCACCACTACTGTTCAATATATTTCTTGAAATATTAGACAGAGCAAGCAGGCAAGAGAAAGAAATAAAAGGGGTATATGTAGGAAAGGAAGAAGTCAAATTGCCATTATTTGTAGATGACATGATCTTCTATATAGAAGCCAAAAAATTTTCACCAAAATACTTCTAGAATAATAGCCAAATTTGGTTGTGTAGCAGGATGCAAAATTAACATCCAAAAAAAAAAATAGAATTCCTAGACACCAATAATAAATTCACCAAGAAAGAAATTAGAGAAACAACACCTTTCACAGTACCATCAAGAAAAATTAAATACTTAGGAATTAACCTAAACAACGAAGTGAAAAATCCCAATGATAAAAATTATAGTATTTTGAAATAAGAGATCAAATAAGACATAAGAAAATGGAAAGATATTCCCTGTAGCCAGATAGGCAGAACCAATATTGTCAAAATGACCATACTTCCAAAACTAATAGACAGACTGTGATCCCAATAAAAACACCAGTGGAATTCCTCACAGAGCTAGAGAAAAGCATCCTAAAATTGATATGGAATTAGAAGAGACCTAAAATTGCAAAAATCAATCAAGATCTCAAGTTATACTAAAAAGCTAGTGATAAAAACAACGAGATATTTGAAAAAAATGGACATGTAGATCAATGGAACAGAATAGAGGATGCAGAATGGGAAAAAAAAATGTCAGCTTTTCTTCAGTCAGAGGATTAGTATCCAAAATATATGAAGAACTCAAAAATTTAAGAACTCTCCCAAATGAAAGACACAATAAAAATTGGGCAAGTGAAACAGACAGTTCTCTGAAGAAGAAATATAAATAGCCAATAAATACACACAAAAAAAATCAACATCGCTGGCCATTAGAGAAACACAAATTAAAACACTGAGATTTCATCTTACTCTGGAAAGAATGGCCATCATGAAGAAATCAAATGAGAACAAATGTTACTGAGGCTGCAAGGGTGTGGGGGCACAATGGGAGGAACCCTTCTACACTGTTGGCATGAATGTAAATTAGTACAAACATTACGGAAATCAGTTTGGAAATCCCTCAAAAAATAAAACAAGAATTCCATTCAATCCAGCTATTTCCCTTCTAGCTAAATTCCCAGAAGTGTTAAAGTCATATTACAGTGATACATTCATACTCATGTTTGTGGCAGAAAAAATCACAATAGGTAAATATTTGAAGTGACCTATGTGTCCATCAACAGATGGATGGATGGATAAATAAAATGTTTTATTTATACACAATAAGAGTACCACTCTGCCATAAAGAAAGATAAACTTGAGTCATTTGTAGAAACATGGATGCAACATGGAGCTGGAGACCATAATGTTATATGAATTAAATCAGACACACAAACTTAAATATCCCATTGCTCTCTTATATGAGAAGTTCATAATGTAAATAAAGAACAAAATGAAAGATAGATAATTGGAAATAGTGAAATAGATTTTTTGCATTTGGAAAGGGGAGCAAGAAACAGAGGAAGGGGTGAGGGAGGGGAGAGGAAGGAAATGAAAAAGAAAAAGAATTAAGATGTACCATACTATATATATAGACAAACTCCCCTCAAGGAATATGATCATTCTGTACTACACTCATGTATAATTAATTAATTATTGTTCAGAAACACTCTGGGGGTTTTCTGTATCATGTACAGGTACAAAATAACCATGTTGATTATGATCATTATGTATGCAATGTACCAATACATGTTCTTGGTAAAAAATAATAAAAAAAATTAAAATAAAAAAAAATTTCATTTAAAAAAAAATTGAACCAATATTTTAAAAAATCTACCAGCTAATAAAAGATCAGGATCCTGTGGATTCACCACTAAATACCACAAGAACTTCAGGAAAGACTTAACACCAATTCTTCTTCTCAAATTCTTTTTTTTTTTTTTTGCAGGGTCATCAAATTCTTTAATGAAATTGACAGGGAAGGATTATTCCTAAAGACATTCCTGGAAGCTAACATTACCCTGACTTCAACACTACTCAAGGATCCAACCAAAAAAGAGAACTACAGGACAATTTCTTCAATGAAAATAGATATAAATCTTTCAGATTTTTTTGTTTCTTTTTTGTTTTTGTTTTATTCCATTGAGCTGTTCATTTGTTTGTTTTTGCAGTACTGGGGACTGAGCCCAGAGCCTTCACCTTTTTATTTTTTTTATCAGAGAGTGTCTTGCTGAATCATTTAAGATGCCCAATCTGGGCTCAAACTTGCAATCCTCCTGCCTCAGCCTCCCAGAGTTCTGGGATTCTAGGCATGTGCCACCACATCTGGCTTCAAATGGTAATTTTGATGAACTGCTGGAGGGTGAGAGTGGACTGCTGTCAGGAACTTCCATTTGACACAGGTATACATCTTCTTGGTATGCTCAAAAAGAGTTAAAGATATCATATTACAGTGATATCTGCAAACTTATGTTCGTAACAGCACAATACACAATAGTTAAATCTTGGAAGTGGCCTATATGCCCATAAACAGACGAATGGACAAAGAAGATGTAGTGTACACACACAGTGCTGAAAGAAGTGCATTCCTCCACAGCAGCCTCCTCTAGCAATCTTGTATAAATGGGTGGGCTAAGACACAGACAACAGGAGTGAGAGATTCCAAGAAAGAGAATGAAATCTTGTACTACCAGAAAAAAAGCTGGAAGTGGGGGAGGGAAGCAACAGCACTGGAGAATTGCTTGTGAAGATCACATTTGAGGCAAATAGGGCTAATAAAAGATTGAAATGCAATCCTTAGAATGATGAATATTCTTCCTCTGCTATACCAGACCGCCACATCAATAGGTTCCAGGATAATAGAAGATTACAACTGAAAGTGGCAATACTCAAGTTGTTTCTGAAGAAGAGTACTTCTCTGGAAGACTAAAGTCAAGAGAGGAAGTGAAAACAGTACACTAGAGGAATTTGGAGCCTCTGGCACCTGTATCTAGAGCACTACAACTACTACCCAGATTAACATAAATCTTCACACTAGAAGGCCTATTTACTTCAATTCCTAGTACGTATGTAATGCAACATGTCTAGCTTTCACCAAAAATTTACAAAGCATGCAAAGAAGAAAGCAAAACACATAGTCTAAAGAGAAAAATCAATGTTAAGTCTAGACTCAGATATGACACAGATTATTACTATCAGACAGGGAATCTAAAAAAAAAACTATGATAAACAAATGTTAAATCCTCTAATGAAATAAGTAGATAAAAGAGGAACAAATGAATAATGTAAGTCCTGAGATGGAAACTTTAAGAAATAATAAGAAAAGAAGTAACAAAGTTTAGAAGCACTGTAACAGAAATGAAAAGGGACATTAGCATGTTCACTAGTGGGCAGGACAAAGCAAAAGATACTCAGAGAGCTGGAAGATAGGTGTATAGAAACTTCACAAACTAAAAGGTAAACAACGAGAGAAATTTTAAAATAGAACAACTAATAATGGCAGAGCAGTTTCAAAAAGTATAATATACACGTAACTAAATTGCCACAAGGGAAGTAGAGCTGAGCAAAGAAATATTTGAAATAATAATGGCCAAACATTATGCAAAATTAATGACAAACACCAAATCATAGATCCAGGCAGTTCAGCAAATACCAAATAGATGCTCAAAAAGCTACAGCTGGGCATATCAAATTAGAAAGCCAAGAAAATAAAGATGAAGAGAAAATCTTGAATGCAGGCATGAGACGGTGAGGATACTGTGAACGGTACCTATAGAATAATAAGGCTAAGAATTATAGCAGACTTCTGCTAAAAGACATGCATATGAACAAGAGAGTAGAGTAAGATATTTAAAGTGCTGAAAAAAAAAAATCAACCTAGAATTCATTTTCCAGTGAAACACTACTTCAAAAAATAAAGAGGAAACTTTTTTTCTGACACACAAAACTATAATTTTATCACAGTAGATCCATACTGCATGAAACAATAATGAAACCTGTTGGGGCAGGACTAAAACCAGAGAGATCAGAAAGCTGCTCCTGAATGATGAAAGAAAGAGCAGCAGCGATAGAATTAATAAAAGTAAAAATATTTTATTCCCAATTATCTAAACTGCTATTTAAATTAATAATACAGTAGTAATATCACATTAGGTGACTGTGGCATGAAGGGAAGTGAAAATGAATGGTATTGATGTCACAGAAGATAGAATCACAGACCGAAGCACTGCACGTATAGTGAAAAGTGTAGCGTTATTCTTTGTACACTTGTAAACTTAGATAAGAACGTGTATTTCAAAAACTAAGACAACCACATTTAAAAAAAAAAAATAAGAAGCCTAACTGGTACACTAAGAAAGAGAGGAAATGGAACACGTAAATGCTCAATTAAGACCAGAGAAGGCAGAAAAACAGGAGAAATGAAATTAAGTGGAGAACAAATGTAATACACAGAAAACATTTACAAGCATTAATCCATCTAGTTTACTAATGACATCAAATATAAATAGTCTAAATATTCCAATTAAAAAGATACAAGTATGTGTTATCTACAAAACACCTGTCCTAGACACAAGTATTTATTATGTTACAAGTAAAAGGGATGAAAGAAGACACACCCACTACCACTAATTAAAACAAAATCAGGGTTAAGCTTCTGAGATCACAGTGTTGAGTTCTGTGTACCATTCCCTAGTGATGCAAGCAAAACTGGTGACACTACTTTAAAAGAGCAACTATTTAACATACTTAAAATCACTAAGAAATTATAGTATAAGTTGATAAGAACAGTAAGAGTCTGTAGCATTGGGACCATAATTTCCCTTTTCCCAGCTGGAGCGTGCATTGGGTATTAAAAAGTTCCACTCCCAGTGGATGTGGCCAAACGAATGGGGTAAACTTTCCAGTTCCCAAAGTTAACATACTGAAGGCTGCCAGCATTTTTCATTCCTTCCAAGTCCAAGTTAAAGAACTTAAATTGCTTTTGAGTGCAACCAAGAAGATGAGACAAACTCCCTCTACTACCTAGCTCCTTCCCTCATAAGATAGAAGCTCTACTGTATATTAGGAGAGTTTAAACACCTCTATATCGATAATAAGTCAAGAAAGTAGCAAATCAGAAGGAAATAGATAACCTGATTTACACTATCAGGTGTTTTTTTTTATCTCACTGACATCACAGAATAATCTGCCCAACAACAATAGAATATGTATCTTTTTAAATATCACACGAAACATTGACAAAGTAGATAACACATACATACATACACATGTTTATAGCAGTACAATTTATACCAGCTAAATCTTGGAAGTGGCCTGTATGTCCATCAATGGATGAACATATAAAGAAAGTACTGCATGGCATTTATACACAATGTAGTACTCTGCCATAAAGAAAGATAAACTTGATTTGTAGGAAAATGGATGTACCTTGAGATCATAAAGTTAAATTAAATAAAACATCCACCCAAGCTTAAATATTGCATAGTCTTTCTTATATGAGAAACACAAAATATAAGTAAAGAGTAAAATAAAAGATAGATAATAGGAAATAGATCTTTTTGCAAAAAGGGAAGGGAAGAGATGGAGGGAGAGGGGAGGGAGGGAAAGGGAGGAAGATGAAAAAAGAGTTAAAATGTGTTATGTACACGTACCAAAGCATGTACCAATAAAAAAAAGATTAAAAAAAAACATTTTCTGTCTGCATGGAAAAAATAAACTGTCAATCATGAAAAGGAATCCAGATAGAATAGAATTCATTTAATGTGTTATTTCAGGATAAAATGAAATTAAACCAGAAATCAACAACAGAAAGATAGCTGGAAAAATCCACAAATATTTGCAATTTAATAGCATATATCTGAATAATCCATGTTCAAAGACAAATCTCAAAACTATGAAAAATTTTGGACTAAAAATATGAAAACACAAAAATTTTGGGACACAGATGAAGCAGAGTTTAAACAAAAATTTGGAGGACTGAATAGATATATATATATTGGAAAAGAAGAAAGATATAAAAGTAATTGACAGGAAATTGGATTTTAAAGGAAAATACAATGAAGCAAGAATGTCATAATCCAATCATCCATTTCATTAACATTTATGAACATCTCTAATGTGTCAAGCATTGTTCTAGGCATACAGGCACGTGTAAGAAAGAACAACCTCAGCTATGTGTGCACTTGTATTTTGATAGGAGCAGTAGAACAAGTGTACGAATAAATAAAATCTTTTTAGTGGGCCATGGGTGATAAGAAAATGGAACTTGGGAATGTCACAAGAATTGAGGAAGGGTCAACACTCAGCAGGATGACCAGGGTGAATGTGTCTTAGGATATTACATTCCACAGAGACTTTCCTGACACTGTTGGTTCTATATGTATATTTTTAGCCTGAAACATCACTTTCAAAGTCCTGAGATATTTGCATCACCTTAGGAGATTTGTTTGTCTGTAATTATATTTTACATTCCCCCTTAGGAACATATATCTATTTTGTACATTGAAATATATATGTACATATAACATTAAACTATAGGTTTTTGCAAACTCTAAAAGAAGGCACTTCTACGTTTGTCTAAGCAAATCTAGATATCCACAAAATTACACAACAGACAAGTGCTTAAAAAAAGGAATTACTAGTATCAGAGAGATGTGCATTTTAACAACTTTAAATCTGACATTTTAATTACAACAAGCAAAAAAATAGTCAAAGCACATTCCAAATCTTTTATATTCAAGAGAAAAAAATGATGCAGATCCAAAAGTACATGGTTAATTTTGCCCAAAATTACATCTTTTGCAAAACTCAGACAGCTGACACTTGAAATTATTTATCAGAGAACAAGTCCTTGGCAAAACAATGTAACTGAATAAAGAGCCAGGCTAATGATGTGTCGCCTCACCATAGGCCCAAAAGCAATGAGGTCATCTGTCCACTGACTGACACCTTCAACACTAAAAGCCAAAATAAAACTTTCCTCTTTATTATAAACAAACCAAGGCTAAAATGTGCGCTTTTTGATTGCTAAAGTTTAATTGGATGCTGTCTGAAGAACCTGTATATGATAAACGGCTTCATATTTTAGTGACAAAGCTAATAAAAACTATATAAGTAGGCCCATAACTTTCTTTATGCATAAATCTCCCTACAATAGTACACTATTGCTGAGTTTTGTGATTCAAGTACATCCCTGGGCCGACAATTGCTCTGTTTCTCTGGTACTCTACGGTAGGAGTATTCACAAAGATCATTTCCTAGCTCATGGCTGCTGTCTCTCTTTATACTACATCTGACTCTCTAAATGGTCACACAACCAGCTGTAAAATCTTAAGTTATTTCACCTTATATTAGGGAATTATAACAGAAGACCGCTGATAGTTTGGGCTGCGTCATTATTTTGTTCAACAATATTTTTTTAGATAACACATCTCAGCCCCCCCAGCTTTCACAGTGAGATATCTGACATATTTCGCAGCTGGTACACATTCGTTTCTGAACATATTCCTAAAACATTGTATCCCTTATCTTGAGGTTTAACATATTAGTTTTAATCATTGTATGCAGTTCAACTTATTTTTAGTCATCTTCCCAATTCGAGTAACTAAGCCGTACTTTTGCTTCTTTATTCTGTCATCCTGACTTCATTTGACCATGTGGCTCTAGCCAGACTCCTAACTTTCGACCTGCACCTTTCCGTACACATCTATAGCCTGATTTCACGAATTCCAGCTTGAAAATACGAGAAGCAGTGTATGTAAAATGAATGGAATTGTGACCATCACTACCGCGAATTCTCTTTCCTTACAAGGATAATTCATGCTTTGCAACTTGTGCAGGTGCAGCATCACTAACTACAATAAGGCGTATCTTTTCTATGAGCTTCATTTTAACACCAACAGTTTTATTAATCACCAATACGTTCCCCATTATTGTCTTGTTTTATGTACGTTCTCCGATTAAAATATACTTACATACAATTTACTGAACTGAAACGAGAAAGGGTTAAGATTGAAATAATTATTTAAATTGAAATAATTCTTCATAAAAGCTCTACTTCAGGGAACATTAAATTGGAATGTGTCAGCATGGTACACTTGATTAGATATTGTCTAAGATCGAAATCTAAACAAAACGAGTTCATTTGAACTTGAGAAAGATATTGTTTGTACTTAGTATCTACACTCATGAAGAAGGATGGTAGCTAATTTCATAGTCTGAACATTTTTAATTTATGAGATTTGACCAGTAAATAGGAAAAAAAGTTATTTTTTTTTAAGTGGCCATCTGTACCTATCAGAAATTTCACATCTAATTTCAGTAGATGCAGGTGGCAGGAATAATTAACACAGCTCATCATTACATAAAAGATTTAATAGGATCGTGGGCATGAGAAATACAGGTTGGTGAAATAAATTTCAGTCAATTTGATGTTAACTATTGTTTTTTCTTTCCTAAAAGAGGTTGGTCACTATGCATCTGTTCTCTGCTTTTCTATTTGGCCAACATATTAACTTCTACATATCTAGTTGCATATATTAATGCTCATAAGCATGCAGCATCCAGGAGGACTTTAAATTCTCTGCAATGTAACACCAATATAATAAGACTAGGTCTGTTGAGCACTGCCTAGTCACTATTCTTTTTCTGTCCCACTCAGTACTTTACATCAGTGATAGCTGTGTGTATTTCAAATCCAACGATTAACACTCTACATTTATTTTAATATATTTCTCAGTTATGCTCAATACACTCGATTTCACCTTCTTGAATTTTTCTAGGCTGCCATGAAATCACAGTCAGTTTTTCTGTCACGCTTTTTTTTCATCTCAGTTTTTTGCCAGCTACTAAATGGTTGAAGCATCCCAGGACCCTGTGTGATATAACCTCTATTTTTCATGTACGCTTCCACTCAGCTTGAGTGATTTCATCTAGGCAAATGATTTTAAGTCCTCTTCACTTGTCAATGGCTCTTTCCATTTATATATCCAATTTTAACTGTCCACTGAGGTGTCTATAGACACCTTAAAAAAGTCCACTTGAATTTTGAATGGAAATCTCAAACTTAATACATCTAAAACCAAATCCTCTTCCTCCCATAAGCAGCTCAATCTAGTAAATAGCCCCACTATTCACACAAATGCTTCCAAAATGCTTTCTGTGGTTCTTTTTATATTCCTCATCCCTCACATCCACCCTACAATCCAGTCCAGTTGGATCCTACTTCTAACCTAAATCCAAACTACACTTTATTTCTCAACTCAAGACCTCATAGCTGTCATTTATTGCTACGAAGACTTAAAATGCCTCTTATTCCATAACCATTATAGTGTTTGAAAACTGAATCAGATCCTGTCATCCTTCCACTTACTGATTCCAGTGACTTTAGATTACACTGTATAAAACACATGCTCCAAATCATGACCTAAGTTAGGGTCATGGCTAATTCAACATTTCTTTCAGCCTCACCCCTTCAATGATCATTCTCTACCCTTTGAAAACTCCACTGTTTGAGTCACTGTATGATTCTTGCTTAAAACCTATCAGCCACAATGATCCGATTTCTATTTCTTATATGTTTCTTAGCTTTTTCCACATTCTCCCTTAATGTGCTCTTTCTTTAAATAATTAAATCTCAACTCAAATGGTACCTTCTCAAGGAAATCACTCCTAAGCACATTATCTCAAGTAACTAGCTCTGTCAATCACTATTACATTATTTTATTAACAATGTGAAGTATGATGAAATTATCTTATTTCCTTAAGCCCACTAAGCCATGCACTTCATGAAAAAAAATCACCTATCATTTTATTGCTAATGTCTAGAACAGTAGGTAGCACATTGTGGACCACTCAAAACATTATATAATAAATGGGTGTTACATAAAAAAAAATTACTACATCTAATACTTTTGAAGAAAAGAACCATCTCACAAAGGTTAATAACCCCCCAGCATGGTCTGGTTAAATTAAATACAGCTCAAACAATCACATAAAAGCAAATAACTACAAGACTCTAAGAAGAATTTGTACAACCTGATAAAAAATAGATTTACTCTTTTTATTTATAAGTCTCAAAATATTTTCTTCAAAATCCATACTTCTTTAAAATCATTATCTCTATAATGGCTTAGCAGGATATTTAAGAGCAAAAAAGTACTACCTAAAAGCATTCTACTTATTGATTCCAAACTGCTGAGAAAAAGCATTAACACTGGCAAAATAAATACCCTCCTCCATCAAAAAATAGTAATTGCAGAGGCAATATAATCTCTTTTAGTTTGCACAGTGAGGTATAAATTTGAAAGATCTCATATATATAGGCTAACAATGAATACCTAGTTTTCTTCAGAAAATATTTAACTTTCTCATTTTAAAAGTATATGTCCCTTAGAGTGCTTGCTTAGCAAACACAAGGCCCAGAGTTCAATCCCCAGTACCAAAAAAAAAAAAAGTATATGTCTTAATATTCATCCAACTCAAGTATTACATTATATAAATATGTAACCATAAAATCACACAAAGCATATAAAGAATGTCTAAATTATCTGTATAAAAGGAAAATCATATGTTTACATTCATAAACACAGGAAAACAGTTTCTCATTAACTCATAAAGTATTAATGAAGCTAACTTTAGTTTTGTATCCTTGCACTTCCCAGAGATGTGGGCATCTGATTTAAATTGAACTATGAGTTTGTATTTAAGTTTTAATAATTTGTCACGGAACATTAAATTATAGAAGGTACGGTATAACCATATTACAGTATGAACTACATGTTTCAGTTTAAAAGTTATCACAAACAGCCTCTAGTTACTCTCCTTAATTAAAAATATCTGGTTATAACTTCATTTTTCCTAGGCCAGAACTTTGCCCTACAGCTTCATCAAAATACAAACAAGTCTGATTTAAGCCATATTGGCATTCTCTATCTTTATCCTCATAATTTCTAACTCATTCTACAGTGAAGTGGTCAGGCATTATTTTATGACAAAACTGTATAATGGCAAAGTGTAGCTTCAAATCTCTCTGGTCATGGTGGCACATACCTTATCCCAGCATGCTGGAAGGTTACCTAGCAACGTAGAGCAATACTCTCTCAAAATATAAATAAATAAACGAATAAACAAAGAACAAATGAATAAATAGCTGGTTTGTAGCTTAAAAAAGAAGACACAGGTCTCTATTCTGTCCTCAATTACTGATACTCTGCCTCACAATCTTTCCTGTGTTCTCAGTTGCCACCTCGTTAGGACGCCTCCCTCCCATCTGATGAAGACTTTTCTCCCAGATAGTTTTGTTATCGCCCCAGTCTTTGTAGAGCAGATAATCTGACACTAGGTGCTTCTCATGAACATTTGAATATGCAAAAGTTGTCAATATGGTTCTATTTTTCTCACTGATTAAGATCTGTGACATACTAGGCTTGACTGGTTGAAGAAATACTCCAGTTTCCAAAGATGATTATTATGTAGACCAGTAAACCAATGGGGGAAGACCTCTCTCAATTGTGGATAGCACCATCCAATAGGCTTGAAGTTTGGATGGAATAAAAGGGAAAGAAGGAAAACCCTGTTGCGCATTTTGAAAAGCTCCAAAGTGCTTGATTGGGTGCATCTTTTGATGTCTTCACCTGTGAACAGCAGAGTCCACTTCCTTCAGCTCTCCAATGCCAGCTCACATCAGGACTCTCCAGGGAGCTCCCCGGCCTTTGGTCTTCAACTAGTGCTACACTCTTGTACTCTTCTGCTCTCTGGCTTCCAGCCTCTTGGACTGAGAAATTAATGGATCCTCCCTCTTACCAGTACAATGATCAGTGTGAACTCTCCCACTTCTGTTCCTGTAATCCCACCCAATAAATCCCATAATAGAATTTATATCTTCCATTCCTTCAGAGAACCCTAACCAATACAAGATCATAATCTTAAAATCCAATTTATTATAAAAGATCTAATGACAAATACCTATAAAGATTAAGTATATTTCCTTAATTATACTCAGCCTGGCTTCTTCAAGTTGTGATGATATAAAGTCTGCATAATAAAGTTCCAAATTTCAGAAAAGTTTTATTTTTTATGCCATGAAGGAACAGATTTGGAGAAGCATAAAAAAAAACTAAAAGCAAAGAATGTAATCAAAAATTAAAATAACTGCGTAAATGAAATTCATTATATGCAAGTTTCCATGTGAGGCATCAATTTAGTCGAGCATATGTTCTTGTCTAATTCAGAATATGTCAACAGTGTAATCACTCAGGTGGTGATCAAAAGAAAGAAAATGTGATAAATACTATTCTGTACCTACCGGCTGTAATTCGAAATGCAAACATTAAAATTGAAACAGAATTCACTATTACATCCTGGGAAAGCACAAGAGGATAGGAGACTATCCATTATTTACTAGTTGTATATTAGATATAAAGAATGGTGAGGATTTAGGAAAATAGTATGCAGAGTTTGTGAAAGCTATATATATGAGACCTAAATGTTATTATTAAAGAATTCATGATTTTAAAATGTGGAAACATTTCTTCAAAAGTGTAAATACTGCAAAGAAGGATGGATCAAACAAAATAAGAGCAACAACAAAAATCAAATAAGCAAAACTTCTGTTGTACCCCCCCATACATGCTACACATACACAAAGCAATTCTCTCCAATTAGCTTCTGTAGATTGTCTCATCGTAGACAATTAGAGCTAGTTGCACAAAAATTGTCTCATTCAGAACATGCTTTGAGAGAGTTTACAAGATCCCAACGGAGCTTCTAAACTTGCTTTGTTTTCCTAATTGAAAACTTAGAAGGTAATAACCTCCTCTCAATTCATAGAAAGCCGGAACCCTAGGATACAAAGCAATTTCCAAAGAAATTTAAAATAAAATCATGTATCATTAAAAATTGAACAAAACAAACCAAGCACGTCTCCCAAAGAAAGTGAAAGCACGCCTTTGAAACAAACAGTAAGTCACTACTGTTCATTGCAGAGTGGCATGTCAGTTACAGAGTGGCAGAATGAATGTGCAAGTTGCCAAATTGAACTAATTTATGTTCTGAATTAAAATAAAACACCCTCGATGTTGTAGGCCACTTCTATTCACCAGAATTCCTAGGGTTTGCTGTGATCCATCTTGGGAGAGACGGGGGCATTGAACAGCTGCTTTGGCTCATGCCTCATTCCTCCCAGGCGTACTTCCCTGCAAGATTCTTTCCAGGACTCCTTTATTGCATCTAGCCTTCCAGGAACTATATACAATATACCGGAATGGTCAGGTCCCCCCAAGAGCTAAAGAGATCACACCAATTTTTCCTTTGCAGAGAAATACAAATTCAGATAAAAATATTCATTTCATACAAGTTAAATCCATTAATTTACTCACGTAATAATTGATCACAAAATGCTATATGCAGGCCTTGGGTGAGGACTTGTAAAGGTTATGAAATTAAATTATGTAGAGATCATTCCTCAAAGAATTTACAGCATCTGAGAAGTGGTATGACAAGCACATAAATCACCACAAGGAAATAAGGAATGCTGTGATAAGATTCATCAACATCCTTAAATCCAGCAGTCAAATACAAATATGTATTAAGCATTGATTATGAAATGACTCCTTTAAGCACACTGATTGTCAAAGACATATACATAAACATGTATAAGGTATTTTTGCAGTTAATGAGTTCATACTATTTAGTTGGGAAAATAAAACAGATACAGCAAACACATATCCTAATCACCTTTCAAGCCTCACCACCTGGCATATAGTAGATCATTGATAAGTGTGTTTTATAAATAGATAATTAACTGTGTATATATTTGTGCATATACATGTTCATATGTGCATATATGCACATAGGTATGCATATACTGTAAGTTAGTATTATATTTTAAGTGAAGCTTGTTACCTTTAAAAAAGTCCCTCCCTGTATTAATTTGAAGTATTTCACACAAATTATCAAGGAAAGACTCGTTTATATAAAACTCCATGATAAGCACCAAGATGGAAGATGTGCAAGAGAATGCCAAGGAGGAACAATGGACTTTATGAAGATGCTCTGTATGAGAACTCTTTACTGCAAGAGACAAGTTTGGCCCCAGGCTGCTATTTTCTTATCATAGATTTTTACGTACAATACTCTGAACCCACACCAGAAAACATACATTAGTTTGAAAACTTACATATTGGACAAGGAAGCCTATAGACCAGAATTGAAACATTAGTTATTAATTCTTAACAGAATTTTCAACTTAATAAAAGAGCTGGAATCACCTTAAGATGCCACTCTCTCCACTGTACAACCAGCCACTAGTTTCTGTTAGTTCTACTTTTTACTGGAAACCAAATCCACTTTTCCCCCTTCTAGTCTTACTATTACCTTAATTCATGACTTTCTTGCCTGTGCTCCTGCCCTCATTTCCCACCCTCCGGTTTGAGAGCTCTTTCCCATCTATCTGGTCAAGCTAAACCTACCAAACTTCTACTTAAATTTCTTCAATGATCTCCAGTTCCCTGCAGGATATTATTAGCATTTGTGTCGTATCATCTAAAGTCTTTGTGATGGGCCTCCTGCCTACCCCACACCAATTTTTCTCCTCACTATTCCTCCTCTTCCCACCCCTGCTGTATCCAAATACACATGTTGCGGCCATGTGAAACCCCTTCAGTTGAAAGCTACTCTAACACTACACACGATAATGATCGACATGATGATAGCACTCCAAAGATGTCTTGTCCTAATTCCTGAAGACTGTGACTATGTTACCATATGTGGCAAAGTGAACTTTTAAGATATGATTAAGAAATTTGAAATGAGAAATTATTCTAGACTAATCCGGTGGATCCAGTATAATAACAAGGATCTTTATCCTTATAGGAGAAAGACAGGGGAGGTGACATGTGACACCTTCAGTGAAGGACATGTGACAATGGAAAGAGAAGTCAAGGAGAAGGAGGGGGAGAGGGACAGGGAGAGGGAGGGGGGATTGCTTTAGAAGATGCTATGCTGCAAGGTTTGAATTCAGGAAGCAACCACGAGACAATTGATGCAGGCAGTTTCTAAAAGCTGGCAAAAACTAGATTTTCCCTGGACAACCTGAAGTAATGCAGCTCTGTAGTCAGCTAGATTTCAGGACTTTTCCTTTCAGAACTGTAAGATAATAATTTTGTGTAGTTTTTAGCAACTAAATTTGGGGTAGTTTGTTACAGTAGCAATAAGTAAGGAACAAACTGCATTTGTTCTCACCTATAAGGCCTTTAAAGCAGAGATGGTACATAGTTAATCTTTTGAATCCTCCAGAGGATTCAGTCCAATTGCATGTCTACAGTATGGTTTGTTAATAAATATTTACTAAATATAAAAAGTAACTAGACTATTAAATTGAATATATAATGCCAATAGCATGGCCAGTTCTGAACATTTTAAACTTTATTATATCCTGGCAGAGCTGATCAAGTACTTAATATGTGGGAATTCAATAAATGCTTGTTAGTGCTCATGTACAGAACCAAGTACAATGTCCTTTGAGCATATAAAAGTGTTCATTCATAAGATGTTAAGAGAAACAAACATAACAAATATATTCATACATGTTATATGTAAGTACTCATAAATGGAAACGGATATTCTCATCAAAGTTTAGGAAGATTGTTATTATGTTCGTATTTGTATATGAGTTTGTATGTGTGTATACATGCATATATTTAGATGTGTGAACATGTGTGTTATAGGCCTTTTATTTGTAGAGTTGTTTTAACACACTGAGACCCTTTGGAAGATTTCCATTTTATAAAACAAAACATAACCAAGCAAGAGTTTCTCCTGGACTTCATTGTTTTGGGATGTAGTTAATGACAACTGCTTTTTCAAGGTAACTTTCCATAGTGATTAGTGTTTTCCATTTAGCTTTCTGGTCTTTAGTCCCTCTTATCTCCTATTGTAAGCTCAGCCATCCAGACCAGCAGGAAAACATAAGCCACAAGCCCCCACTCCGTCCACACACGTTCTTCACATTCATATTTCTACGGGAAGCTCTTATTTACATTAGTGAGCAACTAAGAAACCTTCGATGTCTTTTTCTCCTTTTGACACACAAACTATTAAAATGACAACACCTTAATGGCAGCAACATATTAAAAACAAATTTTTAATGCTCTGATAACGTGAATGTATTTGTCTTCCTAATTTGAAATTAGCCCTGATAATTATAGGGCTATAAATTGACATGATGATAATATTATGAAAAATACCTTATTTATTCTCCTCAAAAAAATCTCAGTGAAAATTTCTACTATAAAAATATACCAAAATATATGGCAGAAAGCTACATATTTTTAAACCTAATGAAATAAATTGGAGAAAATAAATGTAAAATGTAATAAATGAAAAAAAGCCAAGATCAATTAAAAGAACCTCTGAGCAGTAATTCACTGGAAATATTCTACTCATGTTTATTTTCTCTCTGCATTCTCTATTTATTACTGTATTTTTATCAACCTTTAAAAGCCACAAGATGGCATTGGAGAGTCCAATTATAGAATATCTTTATAGAAAGAAAAAATAAGGGTCTTCTTTTCAGGAAGTTGTCTTTTTTTTATATCACACTATAATTGAAAAAAATATTCATTCATTAGGGAATGGAAAACTTTTCTGATCATATAGAAAATAATTTTCCTTTATCATTTGCAAAGGAGTAATTACATAATATGTGGAATATAGAGTGACTGGGATATTCTTGAAATGAAGGTAGCAAACCTAACTGGAAAATAATTTACAACAGTTAGTAAAGTACAAATGACAATTGAATAGTGTTGGGAATACCCATAAGGAGCTCACTGACACTTTCAAAAGAAATATGTATGTATGCATATAACCCTCAGAGATTTTAAAACTTGGCAAAGTTATCCATTGCTGTGGCCTAAAGGCAACATTTTTCATGCATGGTGTCTTGCACAGATATCTTGAGACCACAAATTTACAAAAAGAAATTTACCTTAAATCAGCAAAAATAGATTAAAACACAACTTAGTATATTGAACTGCCAAAGCCAATTTCACCTAGACACACAACCATCTGTAAGGGAAAGAATCTTATTTTTAATTTAGCTCAGTAATGACATATCATATGCTTTTTAAACATGAACTAAAAAGCGTATTTTTTTCATAACTGAATGTTTTAAACAGATACTCCCTGCTCTGTGGTATTAGTACAAATCATAGCACAAATGTAAATGTTCCAACAGCGCACCTCAAGTACTCTAAAGCCAAACTGTTCACCTACATGCATTTGATCAATTTGCAAATATATAAAATAAGTTATGGAAGAAAGGTTCTGTTTACATAGTACTGAGTATGTACTGAAAGTGTTCAATAAATGTCTGCAGAATGAACAAAACAATGAACTGTTATTTTTACTGATCATGTAGTTTGAAACTGTTACTTTATGACATGACTTATTAGGAGCTAGACTGAAACTCGAATCCCGTAATTTCCAGCACGGTGGTTTTATAATATTCATCAGATCAACCTAAACCACTTCCAAAAAATAACCGAAAGCATGTGTTTTTACTGATCACCGGAGATAAAAACTGGAATGTCAATATTAGCTTTCTGTAGAAACATCCTGCCAATTTACCGCAGTCAACATGAGGATTAACTGAAGCAAATTATAATACACTTATAAGCCACCTTTCCTATCTATTTGTATAAACTAAGAGAATAAAAATCGAATTAGTATTACCCTCCATTCAGGAGGTTAGTCTATTACTAACATATTTAAAATCTAGAGAATTTAAATGAAAGAATTTTTGACCGGACCTTTTTTTTCCTTTCTATTGTGCAATTTCTATTCGTTAGCATTGATAACTGAGAGTTTTGCACTTGTTTAACCTCACTAGAAAAAGCATAATTGCTAGAGTTGAACTTAAAAAAAAATAAACTACTTCTGATCTACTAATTTTGCATAATAGTTACATTTTAAAATATAAAATCAAATTCTTTCAGATTCCCTTTTTCTCTGCCTCTACATTCTCCTGAATATTGATTTTGTGATGTATTTCTGGTTATCTGACTCAACTCTACAGAATTTAACACTATCAGTCTCACATTTTGAAACTAACTCCTCTGTTGGCTTCCAGGAAACCACTAAATTCTCTTTCCTCCTTTTTCAACTCTCTAGTCTCTTTATCTGACTGGCTGCTCTCTCTTTGCCAATCTCTTCAAGGTGAATTTCCCACTGGAAACCTGACCCTTTCCTCCTTCCCTTTCTTTTTCCTCTGCTCTTCATTCACACACTCTTTGGATGATCACACTGTGTAACTCTGCATTCAATATGAGGATAATTTCAAAATTCATGTCTTGCCTTGACTTTGGTGGTGTACTGAAAGATTCTCTCCCAAAAAACATACCCACTCAGACTAACGGATGTGACATATTTGTGTAGTGCATTTGCTAATGTAATTAACACTCTCAAGATGAAATTGTCCCAAATCATCCAAATGGATCCTAATTATAATGACAGTTGTCCTCATATGAGAAAAGCCAAGGGATATTACTGACATGGGGAAAAGGCCTTGTGGATGGAGACAGAGAGAGAGATCACATGACACAGCCACAAACCAAGGATCAACTAAAGTTACCAGAAATGAGCAGAGGAAATGAAAGATTCTCCCATGGAGCCCTCAGAAGTGTGGTACTGCTCACACTTTTATTTCAGACTTCTGGCTTCCAGAAGTGTGAAAAAACAATTTTTATTGTTTTAAGTCACCTGGTCTGTAGTATTTTTTATGGCAGCCACAGGAATCTAAAATAAATCCAGATCAGTAATCCCATTCGTTCAATATTCTCAGTGATTGGCACAGCTGATATGTGCCAAAATGAACTCATTACAGCTCCTCTCCCTGAATGAATCTCCTCTCTCTGTAACTGGAGATACCATCAATACAACTTCTGGTATTTCACAGTCTAACTCCAACCATTCGCCTGATAGGTTTTATTCTCCTTGGAAAACATTTTCAGCTATCCTCAAAAACTCAAAATCAACAAATACTGATGATGGGAAAAGGGAATAGTTTAACATTGTTGGTGGGAATGTAAACCAGTACCACTATCATGGAAATCACTATGAAGATTTCTCAGAAAGCTAAAAAGAGAAATTCCATTTGACCCAGCTATACCTCTTCTGGGTATTTTTCCAAAAGAGTTAAAAACATCGTAGTAGTGATGCTTGCATAGCCATGTTTATAGCACCACAATTCACAATAGCTAAATCTAAGAAGTGGCCTCTATGCCCATCAATACATGAACAGACAAATGTGGAAGATATATACAGTGAAGTACTACTCTGCCATAAGGAAGGATAAGTTTGAGTCATTTGTTGGAAAACAGGTATACACTGAGACTAAAATGCTAAGTGAAGTAAATCAGACACAGAAGATCAAATATTACATGGTTTCTCTTACATGAGAAACTGAAAGTATGAACAATTTAAAAAGCAAAATTAAAGACAGATGATAGAAAAAGGGAGGTAGACACTGTGAGGATAAGAAGGGGATCTAGGGATGAAGGGAGATGTGAAGGAGAAGGGAAGAAGGGGAAGTAAAAGAGATTAACATGAGATATGTATATGCACCAATTCCTCACAATGAAAGTATTCATTATGTTACACAAATGTACTAATAAAAAAAGAGACTGACTAGATCTGCCAAATCAGAGGCCCTCCCTTACAGACTGAGATGTCTACTGAAGGGATTTGAAGTAGTATCTCTGCCAAAACTTTTTGTTCTACAAGATAAAATCCAAAATCCTTTGCAAAACATAAAATGTCATTCGTGCTTCATCCCCAATCTACTTTTTGATGTTTGTCTTTGTCACAAAAACCTTCTTACCATTTGATTTCACTAAGTGGTTGTTTCAAGTGTCTCTACTTTGGGGATCATTCATACGACTGATAGTTTCACAAACTTCCTATTACAGAATTATTTTTTTTGTAGTACTTTCTTTCTAATCTCCCACATCTAATTGATCTCAAGCTCAGTGGATTCTCTTTTCTGTCTTTCTTATTCTCTGTGAGTAAGAGAGAATTGAGTAAGAAAATTATTTTTATCAGTTTTTTTTTAACTGAAAGGTATACAGACTGCTTCAGGCTACCACAAGGAAAAAGAGGTAATTTTGAAAGTGTATTTGTGTAATGTAGATGAATCTTAAAAATTTTCATGCCCCAATACTTCACTTGTGTCCTTTTATTTTTCTTGTTTTCCTTTCCTCTTCCTCTTCCTCTGCCGCCCTTGCCTGTTTTTTTTTTTTTGTTAGTTGTTTGTTTGTTTTGTTTTTTAGGATTTTTTTTGGTTTTGTTTTTAGTTGTGGAGCACAAATCAACATGGTTCCTTCAGCAAAATTTTTCAGCTTCCCCGTTCTTATCTTCTCCATTCTCTTCTAGCTCCTAAATGAGCATACATGTTCTAGTTTCCAATCCAATTCGATAAGAATTTTGTTTGAATTAGCTAATTATAAGCTCTGGGAGGCAGTATACTGTTCCCACCAAAGATATCTACATATTTATCCTTGAAATATGTGACTGTATTATGTTACCTGACAAAAGGGACCTTGTAAAATTTACTAAATTAAGGATTTTGAGATGGAGAGATTATCCTGGATTATCTGGGAAGGCCCAATATAGTCGTGGGGGCTCTTATAAGAGAATGAGAGAGGCAGAAGCGTGAGAGTCAGAGAAACAGATGTGATGATGGATGCTGAATTTAGAGGGATGCAGGGCCATGAGCCAAGCAAGGAATGCAGGCAGGTACTAGAAGCTGAGAAAGGGCATAAAGTGAATTCTCTGTGGTAGCTCACACAAATTCCAAATGATTTTGGACACCTGACTTCAAGAAATATAACAAATTAGTATTGCTTTAAACCACTAAATTTGAGGTAACTTGTTAAAGCAGCAATAGGACATGAAATACCTTTGTTTCTATTTTCTAAGTCTTCTGATGGTTCTTCTGAAAGGCTACATTGGACTGCTCATGCATCAGGAATTTGTCCTCTGGTCTAAGCGGTAGCTACCTATGTGTTATGTCTATAATAAGTATCAGTTCTTTACCATGGCTCAAAATGCCTACCATTGACTGGCTCCTTACTATCGTTCTCTATCCCTCTCTTCTTCCATCAAAAATATAAAACATATTCTTTTACTTTAATAATGCAGTGTTGCAGTACTATATTTATTAATTTGGGATATTCCCTTCTTCATTGAAACTTTGGTCAATTTGGCAGATTCATCCATGTTGACTTTTATCTTTTCCATGTAACCTGAACATGAACACACCATCATTCTTCACGATTGTCATTAATCTATGCCGATCCTATATAAAATTATACTATAAATAGAACTGAATATTAAGTTGATGATGAAAATGCATAGATACATCAGATGATTACTACACAAAGATAGCAAACGGTTTTATTTTATTGTCAGAAACGTATTCTATTTTGTTAGACTTTTTCCAAATAAAGACATCATTACAAATGAATACCTATATTACTGTAGATCTCATTTCAAAATTTATAAAGACTAAAATAAAGATAAACTTTTCCCAAGAAAAATTAAACTGCACTTTCTGCTTCAAAAAGTAAAGAAATAAACCCTTAGAAGTTTGGTCTTGCAGGCTATCTCAAGAAAAATAAGGAGAAATGCCTCATACTTTTTGACATATTTGTCAAACTAAGAATAAACACATGGTAACATAATAAGAGGCAGATGTTGGGGGACTAGGTTGTCTCTTAATCAAGTGGAATTAAGCTCACTGACTTCCAAGAAAGCCCAAGAGATCTGATGTATATAAATCGCATCAGCATGGCATGCAAGTACTCCACTAGGCTGTTTCGTTCCCATTCAGCTAAATCTCACTGTCTTTACACAGTAGTATAATTTCTTTTACTTAACTGAAAATCTAAAGATAGCAAACACAAAGATTAGCACCTAACTTTGTCTTAGGTGGTTTAACTACTGCTGACTTTGATAAATTATTTGGGCCTAAAGTCACAAGTTTCAGAAAACCTCTTGAGGCTTGCCTTCCTCTTGCTGTCAGTGAGAATTGCATCTAAATCATTTTCCACAAACAGGTGTCCCTTGTCAGTTTCTTCTTCAAGAGAAGATCAGCTCCCTGTGGCAATCCTTTTACTCTCTAATAGCAAACTGCTTTAGGGAACTTTTATATATCTTAACTCCCTTCCAGAACAACATGTACTCTTTGGTTTATGTAATACAGTCACTTACAGTTTTCGATAGGCTCTAATAATTATGAATACTCTTTTCCATACTGAAGTAGTATCCTTATTTATCATGTATCAGGAATCACGAGCTACACTCTTTTCCTGATGGCCACTATTGAGCAATACCATTCAAATCAAGACATCTATACAAAAATAGTAAGACTTCTTGAAAGCAGCATTAGATAGAGTGAAATTGCAATTTAAAACTATTTGACGATTTATTTTCCTTTACTTGTCATAGATTTTTAACTGTATTCCAACACCATGAAAATACTCATGATTTGCAATGGTTCACTGTCTT
>PVJO010002473.1:0-84670 GCA_004026905.1 Hystrix cristata
AGCCTCCTACCTCAGCCTCCCTAGTGCCTGGATTACAGGCAGGCACCACCATGTAGTTTTATACCATACAGTTTTTAAATGTCTATTGATTGAATTTTTTTTTTTTTTGAGACAAGGTCTCATCTCGCTGTTCTAGGCTGGTTATTTTTTGTTGTTGTCGTTGTTTGTTTTTTGTTTTGGTGCTGGGGATTGAACTCAGGGCCTAGCACTTGCTAGAATTTACTATGTAGTTTAAACTGGCTTCAAATTTTCTATGATCCTTCTACCTCAGCCTCCCAAGTGCTGTGATTACAGGCGTGTATCACCATGCCTGAGGCTGTTTAAATTCTAAATTTCAGTTTCCTCGTTTTCTTGGACAGAACTGGAGTTCACAGGATTGTCATAAGAACTAAGTGACTCACTATGTGGAAAATTCTAAACCCAAGAGTTTCAGTGGGGATGGGTGCTTAAAAGGACAACTTGTACTTGAAATGGAACTATTACTTATTTTTGTCTTATTTTTATTTTTTTGCAGTGCTGGGCATCGAACCCAGGGCCTGTGCATGCTAGGCAAGAGCTCTGCCAGTGAGGCCATTTCCCACCCCTACAAATCCTATTTGTGAGGAAATATTGTGCAGACTATACCACAAAGGATGTAGAGAGGGCCCTTGTTCCCAGGGCAGATGGCTGGCTGTCTGATCATTTCCTACTCTGTCTTTCTGCTTCACTAATGGAACTCTGGTTTTATTTAGGCGACAGCGTTCTCAGCGATAAAACTACATTTCTCAATCTCCTTGCAAATGGAGGTGTCAATTAGACATAATAAGAAATATGTGGGTAGAACTTCCGGGGAAACTATTTAATAGGAACTAATTCAGCTGGGAGGTATGGCATACTCTTTTGTTCTGATCCCCTTCTACTTCTTATTACTGGGAAATGATGTGATTGCTGGAGTTCTAGTAAATATAATGTGGCTATGAGGCAACGTTAAAGATGTTCTGGGCAACAAGGATGGCAAAAAAGCAGGCTCAGCCCTGAAGACCACAGGGACATAATATCAGCCCAGTCTGTCTGTCTGCAGATTTTTTTTATGTGAGAGAAAAAATAAATCCCTACATTGTTTAAGCCACAGTTATTTAAGGCTTTTGTTTCTGGTAAACCATACTCCTTCCTGAATGACACATACCCTTTCCGAAAGATATTTAAGGATGAAAACTTTTCTGGTACAAGGCCAGATAGTAAATCTTTCAGGCTTTGCGAAGCACAGGTGGTCTGTGTGGCAGTTCCACTACGCTGTCATCAGGATGAATGAGGAGCAACAGAGAAGATATAAGCAAATAAGCACAGTTGTGCGCCAATAAAATTTTATTTATAGATACTGCAATTTGAATTTCACATAAATTTCATGTGTCCTGAAGTATTAATTTGCTATTTTCTGCATGCATCTAACCATTATAAAAGCCATCCTTAGCTTGTAGGTCACATAAAACCAAGAATTGGCCCTCAGGCCAAACTAGCTCTTGCTGTACAGCAGGACGTATTTCCTACAGACAGACCAAGGTAGAAGCAATGTCAGTCTTACGATGTGTTTGCTAGTTACTTATATGCTTTGGTAGGTTTCAAAACCTTCTTGGATGTAGAATTGGGTCTATGAGATAATAAGACTAGTTTGTGTGTGTGTATGTGTGGTAGTGGTGGGACACTGGGGATTGAACCCAGGCCCTGTGTACTAAGCTACATCTCCAGCCCTTTTTATTTTTTATTTTGAGACGAGGTCATGCTAAATCACTGTTTTAGTCACTTTTCTTGTTGCCGAGACAAAATACCCAACACATACAAGTTAAAGGAGAAACGGCTTATTTCAGCTCATAGTTTGTAGATGTTTCAGTCCATAGGTGGCTGGCTCCAAGACAGGGCGCATGGCAGAGGAGAAACAGTCCATGGTGTGGCAGGCAGAAGGCAGAGAGAAGCAAGCACATAGCAGCCAGCCTGCCTTTCCCTTTTATCCCATCCAGGCTACCAGCCTTTTGGGTGGTGCCACCCAGAACTATGCTAATTCCAATCAGTGGACTAATTTAATACCACACACTCTAATTCCAGTATCCTACAACCTAGATCCAGCGAGCTCTGAAAAGTCCCACCTATGAGTGCATGAGGCTTTGGGGGAACATTTAGATACAAGTGGTAACAATCACTAAATTGCTTGACTGGGTTCAAACTTTCAGTCCTCTTGCTTTAGCCTCCTAGGGTTCTGGGATTGTAGGTGTGCACTACCACACCTAGCTATGAGACTAGTTGTTAAATGACATCAAAAATTTCATATCTAAATGAATGCTGCCTTCCCACTGATGACCATTTGAACAGACCAACCCCATGATGCTTGTCTAATATTATGCAAAGCTGGATTTAAATATTCTTAAGGTCCCCCGCCCCCACGCTAGAGATTATACCCAGGCCTGCCTTGCATGCACTGCCAAGCCTATGTTCAACCACTGAGCTACACTCCATTCCCTGTTTTAAAAAATCACTCATCTTACTTCATACCTATATTTTATAAGTCCATATTCATGTTGAGTCCCATGATGTGAAGGTAGCAAAGATCAGTGTGAAGCAGTTTGCAGTACATGGTACAGACCATCAACTTCAGCCACCTCGACTGCCCTCCTTGCAGCAGCCAATGAAGGCCACAGGTGTGGGGAGAAACTTGCAGAAACAACAGAGAAGTGATCAAGGTGTTGTGGAAAGGACTGTGGGGAAGACTTAGAATGGAGGGAGGAAGAGACAGGAAGGTTGGTTTTTAAGAGTCATGGTGTGTAAAATCTGATGATAGGGGATAACTTTTCTGCTGGGAAAGGTGCAGCATTAGTGGAAAAACAGGAAAGAGCTCAAGAGTTGATAATGGAGGGAGAGAATGCAAAACTTTACTGTAGTATGGAAAAACCCAGTGGGGTGTGTGTGTGTGTGTGTGTGTATGTGTTATGTGTATGTGTATGTGTATGTTTCCAGAGCCATTGACAGTTTCAGGGAAAAAATTTAAAACTTGAATCATGTATCCAACATCATGTGCACAAGTTGTTGGACTGATTCAAATGTTCAATTTTCCTTCCGGAGGTGTGACAGGACTCGCGCTCAGGCCTGTGTTGTGCGGGGACAGAGTGTGTGTAGTCTGGGGAGGTGGACCGCAATACCCACAGAAGCTGGGCTGCTGGGGCAGAGGCAGAAGAGAATGCTGCCGTGCTTTCCTTTCGGTCTGTGCAGTGCTGGGGATGGAACCCAGGGCCTCTCGCACGCTAGGGAAGTGCTGGGCCACCCCGCCCCGCCTGATGGGCTTTTAGTCATGCTGACCATAATCATTTAGCCTCATATATGGTAAGCACCAAGCAGCTGCTCTGTCTCAGCCTCTCTTTCACTCTCTCTTCCCCAGACAGCTGTGCAAAGATTTGAGCATGTGACCCTGAAAGCACAACACTGAAATCCTCTGCCGGTGCCAAGAGAAGCGCACAGGGAAAACAAAGGCCAAGACCAGGGCCAAAGCCAGCTGCCAGGGAGCCTGTGCCCTCCCCAACCCTCCCCAGCACCAAGAGCAGCGAGACTCCCCTTCCTCGCCCTCCCCCGCTGACCCATTCTCTGGCCCCTCTCCCACAGTCCTGTAGCTTCCAGAAGAGAAGGCAGGATCAAGGAGATCTTTCAGACCATGGATAGCAGGTGAGCTAGCTTCGGGTACTGGAGAGGGAAGGGACCCTCTGCAGGGTGAGTTCAGGGTGCCCGGCCCAGGCCACCCTACTCACTACAGTGCCCAGACTCTAACCCGTCCTCACCCATCATGTTCCTGGTTCTCAGCGCAGTGCTTCTCCTGCCTGGCTGCTGTGGCTACCAGCAGGAGAAAGCAGAGTCGATCTCCTGCCCTCTTTCCTCAGACTTCCCTACTTTCCCCTTTCCCTCCCTACTTTTGTTTGAAGTCTTAGTTCTAACACAGGCCCTTGACCTAGATACTCTCAATTGCATGTCCACAGCGCCCTTCATGTCCACCGAGTCCTTCCTATCCCTTCTTAGCCAGTCAGTTTTGCTTCCCTGGGGCTTGATTTTTTAAAATAATTACTTCTACCTACTCTTTCTCTCAAGGATAAAATGAGATTAAAAAGTAATGAAGATACCAAGAGTAAAAGCACCATAAAAGTATTATTAGATAAACTGACAAATGTCACACACCCCACTACATGTGAAAAGGACAGCTGTTAAGTATTAAAATACTTGACAGCTTAATCCCAGTTACATGGGAGGCTGAGACAGCAGGATAGTGAGTTTGAGGTCAGCGTGGGCGACTTATTGAGACCCTTTTTCAAAATAAAAATAAAAAGGGGTGGGAATGTAACTCAGTGGTGGAGCGCCTGCCTCACATTTGCAAGTAATAATTTGATGGGTTATTTTTCTTTTTCTGATGGGTTATTTTTAAGGTGGCAGACTGAGCTTTTATCTTCTCATAAGACATTCATTTTCTAGCCTCTATTATTTATCAAATATTATTGATATCTAATTTTTTATTGATATCTAATTTTAAAAGTCAAGCTTTTATTTTTTTATTTTATTTTTTTATTTTTGGTTTTTTGAGACAGGCTCTGGCTATGTAGTTCAGGCTGTCCTTGAACTCACTGTGCAGCCCAGGCTGGCCTATAACTCATAGCAATCCTCCTGCCTCGGCCTCCCAAGGGCTGGGATTACATGTGTGCACCACTGTGCCCAGCAAGTCAAGCTTTTATTCGTAAGCTCTCTGGCTGTCATTTTTAGAGACAATAACTTGAATCAACATCAAAATGATGTTTGTGCACTTTTGTGTGATTTTTGTCACATGTGGTCACAATCTCTAAACATATTTATTTATCTCAAAAAAACAAACAAACCAAAAAATGGTACTAATAAGTTGGTATCTTGGCACGCACCTGTAATCTCAGCTACTGGGGAGGCTGAGGCAGTAGGATAGTGAGTTCCAGGTCAGTCTGGGCAATTTAGTGAGACTCTGTTTCAAAATAAAAACAGAAAGTCCTGGGAATGTAGCTCAGTGGTAAAGCATTTGCAAAGCTTTGAGTTTAAGCTCCAGTACTGCAAAACAAAACAAAAATGTCCTAATAGCACATATGTGCTACTCCACACACTCATGAAACCTTACCTCACACCAGCGGTGGTGAATACACGGCACGTGTGCCTCAGATACACGTGTGTATCACTGGAAGCTCTAAAAGGTTCACCATCACTGCCCCACATGCTCTGTCTAAAAAGTCAGGTCTCACGCTGATTTACTGAGGAGAAGGTATAGGCATTACAGACTGTAAATAAGCTCAGGAGAATAAATAAACATCAAGAATCTTTTCTTGAAGACGTGAGAATATTTAATAAATGTAGTCCTCAAATCTCCACCACATGTTGATATGTTTAAGAATACAGGAGACAAGGGGCTGGGGTTTAGTTCAAGAGCTTGCGTAGCAAGCACAAGGCCCTGAGTTCAATGCCCAGCACCTTAAAAAAACAAAAACAAAAACAGAATATAGGAGGCAAATGACAGGACTAGGCAGACTGGACTCAAACTAGTGATCCTCCTCTTCCCTGCCTCAGCCTCCCTAATCTTGGGATTACAAGCGTGCACCACGACACCAGTATCATCCATGCTCCAATTTTTGACTGCTTCATACTTCTTTTAACCACTTTAACAGTTTATCCCAAGCATCACTTGGGCAGCATCTTTGTTTATGTACTGACCATCCCAAGCATTTCAACCAATCAATTCTTGTTTGCACGAGATACACTCGTACTTGTTGTTTTTGTATTTCCTGTTATAACAGTGAATGGAAAACTATGCAATTTTTTTGGTCATCCTGTATTTAAATACTTGGAGTGCTAAGTGGTTAATGGATTTCCTTTTCTGTACCCTCTCATAGTCCAAGGAAACCCCTCCTGTTTCTTGCTACCTGGGAACTCAGACCTGCTGGAAGGGATAAGGGAAGGAGGCAGGGTGGCCCGATCCAGAGTGGAGGAAGATGGCTAGATGTGGTTTTTATACTTCTGACCTTCCCTCTGTTTCTCCTCCTCCTATTTTATAAGTCGACTTTCCATGAACCCCACAGTCCTGATGAACCCATCTTTCCTTTAGGCTAGGATAACCACCCTGCTTTGCATGGGTCTTAACCCATGGAGGAGGCAGGGAAGAGAGAACCAAATTCATCAGACTGTTAAGTGATCTGAAATCCCCAGGGACAATCAGGGATATACTGAGACCAGACCAAACTGCAGAGGTGTAGGTTTTGAAGCATCCTGGGCTAGACTTAAGCTTTTGAGAAGTGAACCTGGGAGATTCTCTGCCATCCTAGAATCTGGAGTTGACTAGAGACATTCACTTTTTTTAGAGCATTAGAGGGAAAGTTTTCCAATTGTTCAATTTTGTCCTGGCTGGACAAAATGGGGAGTTAAGAGATTGAACTAGGGGAGAATGGACAAGAGCCAGGCCCTTAGGGAGTTTGGAGAAATCTTGGTAGCAGTGTGATGGCAGGGAGCCACTGCTCTGGGGAAAGGCAGGCAGAAGACGGGACTTGAGTTGCCTTTTAGGGAAGCAGCTGTACCAGCAATTCCAGTTTAAAAAATAACTTTGCCGGCACAGACCAAGTCTTGGCTCCTTCTATCTGCTACACCACAAGGAACAATTTTGGAACTCAACCCTGAGTCTCTCTGACACTCCTTTGCCTGCTACTTATGGCCTTTCTGTTGTTGTAGGTCCCAAAAGTCTCAGAGGAAGAGGCCTCCAAGTTGGATAAGATGGATAATTATTAAAAACAAAACAAGCTGTTCTGTTACTCAAGGAACAAGAAGGATATGGGCCCCATGGTCAGGGGAGAAAGACGTGGCTGGATTTGAGGGCGACCTTTCTGGTCATCTTCCTGTCAGATTCTTTCCCAAATAGCTCTTCCTCACATAATGCTATTAGGAAGAGCTTAGCTAAACAAGACGGAAGGAAATCTTTTAGTTCGGAAGAGGGTTCAGAAAAACAGAAGCCTCCTGAGGGTTTTGCTTCCTTTTCTACTGCCGACATAAGATGGAGCAGGTGAGTCAGCTCTGCTGTCCCATCAGAGCCATCTGGGGATTACTCACGATGGAGATGGATTCAGAGATGTGGGGATTGCAGGTAGTGTTGGGATGGATGAGTTTCCATAAGCTCCCCTGAAAGCTGAGCTCCACCTCACTGACAGGGAGGTGATCCTCCGCAGGCCCTGCACACAGTGAATCCTAATTCCTATGATTTGGTAGTACGCTTCTGTACAGTACAGTCTTTCTACTCCAACGTTGAATTACATTTGTCTTCAAATTTACTTATAAAGCATTCTTCTCATCAGACTCTATATGCTTGCCCTCTATCCCTACCCTTCTTAGAACCCTCCTCAAACACTTGCTCAACAAATCGAATGACTGGAGCCAGGCTTGGGTTGTGTGAGACCATCTGACACACCATGGTTCTCCCACCACCACACTCTCCCTCCCCAGTCAGTTCACCTCCGCCTTGGAGAAGACCGTGTCATCATCCTGATGCTTGTTTAAATTTCCAGCACCCCTTCCCTGCCCTTCCTGCTGCACAATGACCCGACTTGCACTTCGTAGAGAAACCTGGTGTGGCCAGAGGAGAACTACCTCCTCTTCCCACCATTCATCTCCCAGCCCCGAGGCTATCTGTGCCACACATGTTCCCGTTCCTGTGGAAACTGCCCTGCCACTTGGACTCTGGGAACTACCCTTTCTCTCCACAAGGCCTTCACTTGGGTTTTCCTCTCGCAGTCCCAGATTTTTAGTCTGCATTTCTGTCATCATTTGCAATTAAAAAAGAAGATTTTTAAAATCTGCATTCTCTGTCATCATTTGCAATTAAAAAAGAAAAACTAGGACTGGAGAATGTGGAGCACTTACCTGATGTGATGAAACCCCATCAATCCCTCAGGAAAAAAATTGCCTTCATATTAATATTATTGCCAAACATGCTGCTTACTCTGTGCCAGAATTGGTTCTACTTCACACAGATGAAGTCATTTCATCTCCACATCAACCCTGTAGTAGTAGTGCTATTATATTTTAAAGATGAGGAACCTAAAGGCATGGAGTTAAGTAACTAAGATCATGTGGCTAAGAAGCGGCAGGCTGGTGGGGTGGTGGGCAGCCCAAGTGGCCTCGGTGCCATCTTTTTTTTTTTTTTTTTTTTTGAGACAGGGTCTTGCTATGTAATTCTGGCCTTGAACTCACTATGTAGCCCAGGCTGGCCTCGAACTTGCAGCAATCCTCTTGCCTCAGCCTTCTGAGTGCTGGGATTATAGGCGGGAGCCACCACACCGGGCCTGGCTGCCATCTTTTAAAGAGTTTGGGTGATTACATGTTCCTGTCCTGCCACCACCCCCTTTTTATTTCTGCTTTTCATGGGAATACACCTCAGAATTTATATTCAATGTTTACATGTCCTTACCCGACATTTTCTCTTTAGCATACTCCACCCGGCTCCTGTCCCCAGCAGTCCCCTCTGAGGGGTCCTTGAAAGGTCACTGCTGACCTACATCTGACAGAAGCCAAGTTAACTACCCCATGCCATCCCTGCTTGGCCTTTCAGCGGCCCTCGAGGCACATAAACCCTCCTTTCTCTTACACCACTGTTCTCCCTGGCTGTCGGGGAACCAAGCTCCGGCCATTGCCCTTTCCCATCCCCTTTGCTGGCTCGTCCTCTTCCGGTTCTCTGGGTGTTCTCAGTCTTTCTTCCTTCCTTCCTCCCCTTGGTGGTCTCTTCCAATCCCCAGCTTCAGATACCACGTATATGCTAATGACTAACTCACTTGAACTTCCACAGACTTTTCACCTGAGGTTCAGAGGCCTCTGCGCATCTGTGTCCTGATCTTTATTCTCTCTTGGTGTCCAATTTCCATCCAAATTCAGCATGTCTAACATAAAACCCTTGATCCTTCCCGCTCCAAACCCACTCCTTTCCTGAGGGACACATTACAAAACCCCCAGTGGATGCCTGAAACCCTAGATACTGTAGTACCGAATCCTATGCATGTGGACGCTTCTTGACTTATGATAGAATTACATCTCTGTAAGTTGAAAATATTGTAAGTTGAAAGTCACAGCTTGGCAACACAGCACACCCCAGAGTGTGCCTTGTTGGCCCTGTGATCGTGGGGATGGCCAGGAGTCGCAGCCCTGCCACTGTGCTGCCAGCATTTTTAGAGAGCCTCAGATTTCAGTACCGCTGGAGATGATCAAAATTCAAAATTGGAAGTGTGGTTTCTACTAAATGTGTATCACTTTTGCACCATCATAAAGTCAAGATATCCTCTGGAGCTACAGTAAGTCAGAGTTGTCTGCACTGTGTTTTTTTCTCCACTGTATCTTACACATGCCAGACGAAAGGGCTATTTGTGTCCTGGGTGGGAATGGAGTGGGGCAATGTGAGATTTCGCCATTCTACTCAATGATGTACAGTTTAAAACTTATAAATTGTTTATTTCTGGAATTTTCCACTTAATGATTTTTTTGAGTAACTGAAGTCACAGAAGATGAAACTATGGATTGGGGAGGCAGTTGTAAATGAAGCCCCTATTTACAGGTCAAAAGCATCCTTACATCTCACCAGGGAACCTCTCTATTTTACTCTAAAAATGCCTTTCACTGGTTGGGGATGTAGCTCAAGTGGTACAGTGCTTCCCTAGCAACTGCAAGGTCCGGAGTTTGATCCTCAGCACCCAAAATAAATAAAGAAAGAAATTAAAATAAAAACATGCATTTCATGATGGACCATTAACTACCTCCACTTTCTCCACCCAGACTGTGGCCACCACTCCTCTCCTTGGACGTTGGACCAGTGCTCCCTGACTGGTTTCTCTGTCTCCCTTTATTCTCTACAAAGCAGAAAGCAAACATCCTGAGCCAGGTGTGGTAGTGCACACTTATAATCCCAGCATTCCAGAGGCTGAGGCAGGAGGATCACCTAGATTTCAAGGCCGGCCTGGACTACATAGAGAAGGGAAAAAAAAAAAAAAAAAAAAAAGACAGATTCTGTATCATAACATTCTTCCCCTGAAAAATATCTGACAGACTCCTAGTCCCTTTCTGTGGCCTATAAATCCTACTTAACCAGCCCTGCCCTCTGGCCCCTTGGTCCATTATTGTATAGTCCCACTGGCCTTACTGTCTCCTGCACATGCCAAACTCTCTTCTGCCCCATTGTCTTCCTATGATGTTCCCTCTTCTTGGAGCACACTTGTCCATTGCATGCCTTCTCTCCTTTCAGGTGGCAATTTTAATGACACCTGCTCAGACAGGCTTGCTCCACCCCAGGGGCTAAACGATCCCCCATATTACTGTCTACCTCCTTTTGATGTTTGGTGTAGCACTTACCAGTTCATGAAATTGTCTTATAGATTCATTATTTATGTTGTCCATCTCCAGCTGTCCCAAAGCCCCACACCTTTAGCTCTGAGGGTTAGCTCCTTGAGGTGGGGGCTGATCTTGTCCATTGCCAGTGCTTAGAACTCTACTTGGCACATAAAGGGGTGCTGAATATCTGTAGAAGTCTCCTGCATTCCTCTGGCTCTTGTCTTATATGGTGAGCATCCATCAGAGGAAAAGAAGACCTCAGAAAGTTGGGAGTGGGGTCTCATTCAGCCTTTCCCCTCTGCTAGGCCTGTGTGCAGCCCATGGTCATCTGCCTCTTCCTGTTTTTGTTCACATTTCTCAGTGGGGTTAAGCCACCAGCCGGCTGGGTGCTAGGGCAGAGGGTTAGTGGGAAGGGTGGGAGCGAGAGTGTCACTGGACACAGTCTGGACTGATGGTATCAAGTCTTGATGACTTCACCTGCGGCTAATTAAACATGGACTGGCTCAGTGGAATCTCGTGGGCCAAAGTCTCATCTCGGCTCTCATTTCTGCTCTTTTCCAAGCTTCAATTAAAGGAGCAACAAAAGATCCCTATCGTGAACCATGTGAGGTGATCTCATCAGCTAAGACAAATATTTTTTTTTCTGGTTATATTTATAGAACACTTTCTTGTTTCCTTGGACAACCCTTGCTGGCGTGATCTTGTTTACCTTCTCTTCATTTAGAGTTTCATGTGTGGGGACTGACTTTTTATCTCCTGCTCTTCCCTGTACTAGATTTCCAGTTCCTCTGTTTCTCTTCTCTTAGCTTTCATCTGTGTGGCTCTTTTCAAGTCAAAGAGTTTGTAATTTCCAGTTACCAAGGCAGTAACTAGAATTACTAAAAAAAAATAGACAGCCTTGGCTCCAACTTCTTGAGCACTTCTTGATGGTTTTTCTTAACAGTGCTCGTGGCCTCCTGGGGAGGATGAAACTTGGACTTCTGAGAAGGAGAAGTCACATACTTCCTGCTGCCAGGCCTTCCCTCCGCCCATCAGAGGGTGAAAGGGCAGAGCATCCTCATAGATGCCTGAGCTCATCCCTGACCACCTTCTGGGGCAGCTGACCCTGCTTGCGATCCCGAGAGTGAGACTGACATGCAGAGCTTGTTAGGAATCTGCTTGTCCAGCAATGTTATCGCTTCCCCGGGAGTCCATTCTCCGGGTGCTGTCAGGGCCTTGCAAGCTGAGGAAGGCTGAATTCTGCTCCTGCAGACTGGGGATGGTTGCCAAGGAAATTAGAAATAGGCACCAAAACAAGATCCTTGCACCACAGGGGGCTGGCCATGGCGCCTGTGAGCTCCTTAGAATGCATTTCCCCTCTGGATCATGGCTTCTCAACTATGCATTCTCAATCCTCAACACAGGAGGACTGATTCTCAGGAAAATATCATACTCTTTTATGATATATAAAGCAAGCTATGCATACAGCACACAAACAGATACACAGTGTGCTAAACTGATATACAGTGTGCTAAACTTTCACGGGAGGAGTAATGATCAGGAAGATATTTAAAAATCACTCTTAGCTGGGGATGATGGCACATGTTTGTAATCCCAGTATTCTGGGAGGCTGAGGCAGGATGATTGCCTCAAGTTCAAGCCAGCTTGGGCCACACAGTGAGTTCAAGACCAGCCTGAACTGCATAGCAAGACCCTGTCTCAAAACAAAACAACACAACACAAAACATCACTCTTTAAGGGAACAATAAAGACAGAAAGATCAAGAAATTCTGGCCTGGTCCTTCCCTAAAGATCTTATTATGCTTTTGCCCTTTTCTCTCCCAATTCAAAGTTTGCTTTCCTCAAAGAATTGAAAACACATTCTCACTAAATGTGTGTGTTATATATTTGCCCACCAATTGGATAAGAAGAAATGATGCTCTAACTGTGCAATTATAGGTTAGTTCGAGCAAAAGGGGATATTGCTTGTTGAAAAACTTGGATTCAAAAATACAGGCACACAGTCTGCCAAAAGATCTTTTAAAATTGATTTTAGATGTGAGAGACTTCCTCTGAGGTGTGGTTTAGAAACGGAAATGTTGGAATTCCTAGGATAGTTTGACGATTTGTGGCAAACCAGAACAGTTTTTACAGTCAGGGCAGTTCTAGAAAAGCCAGGACTTGTGATTGTGTAGATACAGGGCTTCTCGGTGTCCCTAAACTCAGGGCTGCAGATTTTGGTGGCTTCATCTTTGCAAATGATCCAAGCTGAGACTGAAGGGGCTGTGTGTGTATGGACAGGAAAAGGAAGGACGTCTGCTGGCCCCTCCGTGGGCAGCAGGCGCGAACCTCCTGGTCCTCCCTGGCTCTGAATACAGCCCTGTGGATACATGCGTGCACAAGGGTCACTAACATGAGTTCACAGGCGAGCCCCAAAACATGAAGTCATTCTCCCCCTTGTCTTGGCTTTGTCCAGAATCTTATTGGTGAAGCATGTCCAGCTTTGGCCTTAAAGGTGAAAAAGAAAAAAAGAAAAAGAGCCTGGGAACAATTGGATACAGTCCACATATGAACAAATAAGATGACTGAATGCTTGGAAAATAGATCTTATGCAAAATGCAATTAGGACTGCTGGACTTGGACTGGAGAGGGTGGAAAGAAGAGCCTATTTATATGGGGAGTAGTGATAAACTCTTGTCTTTTTCTGCCTTTTTGGAGATACAAATAATATTCATGCTTTATTTATGTTTCTCGTCTAAGAATAATGTAGAAAGAGAAACTGTGCTTGATTTGCAATTTTAGATATGTAGAGTGAACATAAGAAGGTATCTTATGTGTTATTAGATATTAATGCTTTGGGGTACTTGGTTTTGCTTCTTTTTCTAGAAAATGTGCAAGACACATCCAGGATAGTTTTGTGGCAGTGGAGGTAAATTTACCAAGTGCCTGTGAATTCGGGCCTTGGAAGGACCCCGTAGAAACCAGAAAATATACTTACTCCTTGTTTCCTGAAAAGTTTTGACTTTAGGGTTAATTATTCTGATTCTTTTCATTCCGACAGGTTAAATGCAGCAGGGTAGAGTGAGTGGAAGGAAGATGTAAACACTCGGCCTGGTTGTGCTGCTTACTAAGTTTCTGGCCTTTCACAAACCATAGTTTCCTTATTTATGGTGTAATGATAATAATGGCTTTCCTGCTTACTTCCTAGGTCACGAAGTGTGTCAAATAAGATAATGTATATGACAGTAACCTAGAAACTACTGATCACTATGCAAATTATAGGAACTGTCATTACACTTTGATCAAATCATTCCTTAGGCTTTGACCAAAGGTATTTCCAGATGAAAGTGGTGATGGAACCTGATTCCCAGGTTTAAACTCTAAACCTGTGAAATCCATCCATTCAAACATCCTATCTGTCCAACCAGCCACTCATTGCCTAGAGAGTGTCTACTATGTGGTAGGCATTGTCCTGTGCAGAAGGATGACTCAGAGACAGTCTAGCTTTAGGACGCAGGGATGGTCTCATCAGGACAGAAGAGAAGTAAACAGGAGATCACAGGCCTATGGTGCTAGAGAATCTCATACAGGGACCCAAATCCAGCTTCATAAGAGGACTTCCTAGAGGAAGTGATAGCCAACCCCATCTTGAGTAATGAAAGTGTTATAGTTTGTGCCTAGATGTCCCCCCAAAGCCTCATGTGGTCATAGGTGGGGCTTTTTCAGAGTTGGCTGAATCGAGAGTGTGTGATGCTGGGATTAAGGGTGTGTGATCACTAAATCAAACTACTGGTTGGTTTGGCAACACCCTAATCCTGGGTAAGAAGATATAAGGGACAGAAAGAGGCTTGTCTACCCCTTGCTTGCCTTGCTGCCTTCTGCCCCTCTGCTATGCCACCCTGTCTTGGAGCCAACCAACTATGAACTGAAACTTTCACAAACTGTAAGCCAAATAAACCTTTTCCACTTCAACTTTGGGTGTCGGGTATTTTGTCCCAGCAACGAGAGAAAAGTAACTAAGACAAAGAGTGAGCCAAGTGAAGGAGCAGGGTGGGGAGGACTCTGGGCCAAAGGAACAGTGGATACGAAGATTAATGCTTTATTCCAGGATCTGCAGTGTTAAGATCAGATCCAAATTTTAGAAATGTCACTCCTAGTATAATTTAGAGGAAGAATTGGAGGGGCTGGACTGTTGTCATGGATACCAGTAGGAAGGCCTTTGTAGCAATCCAGGGAGGACGGAAGGTGGGCTCACTAGGAGAGAGGAGGATGACTGAGAGTTAAATGCTGCAGTGAGGCAGAGGCACTGGGCAGCGGGAATGGGAAGAGTGAGAAAGCTGGAAAGATAGGAGGCTGATGCCCAGGACCAGGGTGTGGCCTTGAGAATGCTGTAGCTAGATGTGAGTGGAGATGAAGCTCACTTTAAGTGAGGTCAGGGACCTGGGAGACTTCTACCATGGCTTTAAAAAAATTGTGGTAAAATACACGCAACATAACACTTACCAGCTTAACCATTGGTAAGCGTACTGCGTTAAGTGCATTATGAGTACGAAGTGGAATTAAGTACATTCACAGTGTTGAGCTGCTTTCATCACTGCTCATCCACAGAACTCGTTTGCTCTTGCAAAACTGAAACTCCCCACTAAACATAAGTCCACGTTTTCCCCCTGCCCCTGCTGCCAGCCTGCGGACCACCATCGTATGAATTTAGGTCTCTATGAATCAGACTATTCTAGGTGTCTCATGTAAGCAATATCATACAATATTTTTCCTTTTTAATCTGGCTTATTTCACTTAGTGTAATGTTCTCAGTGTTTAACCATGTAGCAAGTGTCAGAATTTCCTTCCCTTTTAAGGCCAAATAGTATTTTGTTGTATTTCTAGCCTTTTTAAACTTTCAATTGTGGCCCACAATAAAAAATGTATTTTCTTGTCAAGCATGGTAGTTCCAGTTTGTAATCCCAGCACAAGACCCTGTCTCAAAAAAAAAAAAAAAAAAAAAAGAAGCCGGGGATGTAACTAACTCAGTGCTAAGGCCCTAGATTCAATCCCTAGCAGCGCAAAAAGAAAAAAAAAGTAGTTTATTTATATCACGATATCATGACCTAGTACACAAGCATACTTATGTTATTAAAATAATAATTTTATATAATATATATTATTTAAATAAATTTTTTTTCAAACCACCTTTTGTATAGGTGAAGTACTCTGACATTGTATTTCTATTCTGTATTTGAAAAAAATGGAGTTACAATCTTCTAAATCAATTTCCTGACACACTAATGGGTTGTGATCTCTAGTTTGTAAACAGCTGGATGTTTCAATGTTGAAGTTACCCAGGATGACAGCAAGAGTGGGTGTGGAGTGGTGTCAGAGTATTTAATGAATAACAAAGGGTGAAAACAGCTTCATGCATTTGTCTTCATGAATAGCCTGTAATTACAGTGCAATCTATTAAGTTCAGTTCCAAATTATCAGTTTATATCTGATATAAATAAAATAATTCATGGATCTGATGATTTTTCCTAATGGTCCTCAACTGGCATAGGTCTTTTGCTTTTATTTATTCCCTGCCAGTGACCATTCCCCACCATTTTTCTATCTTAAGGAAGAACCAGGCAAACTGTACTTCTTCATATTCCTGGGTCCCAGTGTCTGACCTGGGGAGGGGGCAGAGGGGGTTGGGACCTCAGCAGCAGGTGACCGTGGCCTCTAGACCTGGCTATCTGGAATCCCCCAGGGGAGAGGCAGGCTGGGTGCCTGGGTGTGCCTCACCCAGAGGACCGAGCAGGAGCTGACAGTACTGAAAATCAAAGGTCAGTCCTCCTACAGAGTGTGTGTGCAGTGGTGAGGAACTGGAGCAATGGGTTGCTCCATGGCCTAAGAAGGTCAAAGGTTTCTCCATTGTCTCCCTGGGTCACTATACCCCAAAGCTATTTCTGTTAAACATTAACACTTGCAAGTGTACAGAGAGTTGACCATCATTAATTAGCTAATCACTGTGGCATCCCCAAGGATGAGATCAGAATGATGGCCAGGAAATAGCAGTGAAAAACTAAGTGGGGTGTGAGGGAGGAAGAGAGGGGGTGGGGAGTGAGGGATTGGCAGGGTGGGGAGTGGGAAGGGAAATCAGAGATAGTCATATCTTCCTCAAACATTTACTGCATTCTGCACTGCACAAACTGTTGAAGTTATAATGGGAATAAGGCACAGTGTCTGTTTTTTAAAATGTTGTCCTAAAACGTGGGGTAGGGATGATCAGACCAAGTATACTCGGATGAGGACTTGGAGTTTGCAAAGGCCCAGTGATTAAAAAGAATTTGACTTACTCAGAAAAGTGAAATCGAGGTTGTTCCTGTCAAGACAACAATTCAAGAGTGGACTGTTAGGCAGGGGCTGATCTTGCCAGGACTTTGAAGTTGGGTGATTTGACCATTGAGAATTGCAGAGAACCCTAGGATGCCTCAATGCTTAGGCTGGGCCATTTGAGTACCAAAAAACAGACCTTAAAATAACGATAAAGCCAAGGGTGTACCTCAGTGGTACAGCCCTTGCCCCATTGCGCAAGCTCAGGTTTCCATCACCAGCGTGCCTGAGGGGGCTGGTATCTGGGAAACACTTTGTACAGTTGATTCAAATAAAGACTTTTATGAAACACTTTATATTATTCACAGTTCTATTATGTCAATGATTGCATTTTATCTTTATAGCCCAGTGAGGGAAGAGTGGACATTCCTTTATTCTAATGACTCTACTCCACCTCCCAGGCCCTCCCCATTTCCTTGATAATGAAGGATCTGAGGATTAAAGGTAACTTGTTTGCAACAACTAGAAACTGAACCTGGATGTCCTGGCTCAGACTTAGTTAGGGTGGTCTCCACTACTCCAGGACACAGTTCAGGCCCAGACTCTCCCTCGTTAGCAGCAAATGCCCCAATTAGGACAAAGGACCCCTGGGGGTTCTCGCTTGCTAGACCTCAGAAGCAGCACTGTATCCACTCCACCTGTGTGTCTGATGGGCACTGAGAAAGCCATCCATCCTTCCTTTGATTTCATTTGAGGGAGGAAAGAACGGAGGCTCGTCTCAACAGTTGCCTCCCCACCCATCCTCGGGGAGGAGCCTTGGGAGATGGAGTGATATGGTGAGTGGTGGCCTTGGTGTCACTATTCTGGGTTAGGAGTGTTCCACTGACATTTACTAGCTGGCAATTTCAGGCATATTTCTTAGTTTTTATGAGTTTCATTCAAATGGTAATACAGTACCAATAGGTACTTAGTAGGATTGTTATGGTTAAGCCTGAGTTGGGTATGGTAGAGTGGACCTATAGTACCAGCTAGCTACTCAGGAGGCTGAGACAGGAAGATTGCTTGAGCCCAGGAGATGGAGACCAGTCTGGGCAACACAGGAGGAGGAAGAGGGGAAGAAGAAGGAGGAGGAGGAGGAGAAGAAGGAGGAGGAGAAGGAGAAGAAGGAGGAGGAGGAGGAAGAGAAAGAGAAGGTGGTGGGAAGAGGGGGAAAGGAGGAGGAGGAGAAAGAGAAAGAAGAGGAGAAGAAAAGATTAAAGAAAGATCACACCTTGCCCAAGGTCCTCTTCTAGTAGATAGTTTTTGAGGCCTGGGCCTGCCCCTGCTGCTGATTGAGATTCATCCCCTTGACCCAGAGCCTCTGTTCTGGGAGGCAAGGGGCTGCAGTGTTGCCTCGGGGCATCCTGACCTCCTGACCTAGTGCTTCTCCTCCTTTGGGGCAGTGCTTCCCAGCCTCCCAGGACTAGCTAATTTACCATGGATGGAAATAGCTCCGCTCCCAAGGAACTTGGGTCCCAGGAAGGCCACATCTGGGACCATAGATTTCCTGGAAGGGCTTCCAGGGGTCTCACACTCACTCCTGCCCCTGTGTCTAAGCAGACAATCCCTGTTATGGGAACCTACTTCAAACACCGAGTAGATCAAGGAGATTCCTTCCTGCCGACATCTTGCTGCATTTTGCTTCCAGCCTCATTTCTCCAACCTGCCCAAAAGACCACTCAGGATGGCAGAGTTCCTGTCAAGTCTCCTAGCTAAATACTGATAGTCTATATCTCTCTACTTTGCTTGCACAAATTCTACTTTTTGAGCTGGATTTGCTTCTCATCTCTACATCCTCCCTTGCTGAGGATTTAGCTCAGTGGTTAGAGTGCTTGCTTAGCAAGTACAAGGTCCTGAGTTCGATCCCTGGCATCAAAAAAACCCCCAAAAAACAAAAAAACAAAACAAAAAAACCCCTCACCTGTACCTCCTCCCCTGAGGTATAATTCGCATAGGGGCCTGAGTGGGTAGGGGCGCAGCTGAGCTAACACAGGAGGGAAAGGAAGGCTGTAGCCAGACATCATGTGCTCTTTTTTGGCAATCCAAAGAGACCTCAGTGTTTTCTTAGCCAAACAGGTTCCCCAGGGGAACCCTTGGGGTGGAGGGTGGCAAGATGCGGAGGTGAGGACTAGGCGGGGCTGGGGGAGGCGGAAGGAGGCTTGAGAGGACAGGTGAAGTCAATTTTCCAGGGAGTGATGTGCTCATGAGAAAAGTTGGCTTGGAAAATTAAGACCAATGCCTTTTATTTCACTTCGTTGGTAGAGACTTAGTCGCTCATTAGGCCAAGGAATTCTAATTATTTATTCATTCAAAAAATATTCACAGAATGACACCCAGGATTAGGAATTGGACATGGGGAGGGATGTGGTGACGCACGCCTGTAATCCCAGCACTGAGAACGCTGAGACAGGAGGATGGTCTCAAATTCAAGGCCAGCCTGAGCTACATAGTGAGTTCAAGGCCATCCTGAACTACATAATAAGACCTTGTCCCGAAATGAAAACAAAACAAAACAAGAAATCCAAACAAAAACAAAAAGAGGAAAGAAAAAGAAAAAAATGAGTTGGAAATGTGGAAATCAAGTGTACAACTGAACTCCACAGGAGTTAATGGTTTAAGGGGAATTCACTCCAGCATATGCGTAGTTACAATACAGGTAAATGCAGGAATACAATAAATACAGCGATACTGGGAGCGCGTAATGCATCTGACACAGGTGAGAGAGATTCGGGGAACTCTTCCCAGTAGAGGTGATAGATGAGTGGAAGTCAGGAGGATTAGCCATTCCAGGAAGCAGAGGAATCTTTGGAGAAGAGTCATTTGTTCAGAGTCTCAGGCTCAGAGAGAGCAGAATGCACCAAGAAAATGGCAAAGTGGGCTTTGTTACCAGCGCTGTGGAAGAGGGAACTGGTGGTGAGAAACAAGGTCAGGAAGAGAGTCAGGGCCGGACCCCAGAGGAGATGCATGAGCAGCTTCCCGAGCAGGGATGAGCCTATCCTGTGCAGGAGTCTTCCTGGCCATGCCTACAGTGGGCAGCCGATGCCCGCACTCCTCCAAGACGCATCGCCTCTCAGAGTCCAGGCTCAGGAATGGGCTGCAGGGCAGTAGAGGCAAGGGGAGGAGAAGGCAAGTGTGCAGAGGTGTGCAGCTGTTGGGATGGGGCCTGGCTGTGGTACTCTTGGCTAGGTCACTTTGTCCTCCAAAACGTCAACCAGCACCTGCGCTTTGTGCAGCTCAGAGATGGGCTTTTGTCTCACGGGTTATGTCAATACTAGGTGCCTTTCTCATGCAAGACAAAGTCAATGGTGCCCTTTGGAGTTTTGCAATCTGGTCACCTTGGTTTACAGTGTAGGACTCAAAAGCCTTCAAAGCAACCAGTCTTTTAAGGGGACAGTGCTGGCCTCGCCGTGGACACCAGGTTCTCAGACTGGATGGTTAATGCTGTGAAAAATGCCTCCGCATTCAAGTCTGTATTCTTGTTGGCCTTCTGATGCAGAGCCCTCTCTCCAACCTCATGGTTCACCACTCCCCACCACGAGCACTCGTACTGGTAGATGGAGGACCTGCACTCGCCATGCGCAAGCCTGACGGCACGCCTGGCTTCTAGGGTCCTCCTGATCAGGGTGCCTTCTCTACATCAGAGAGCTTACCCGAGCACCCTTCTGCGAGGAGGCCTTCCCTGCCACTCCAGCTCTGTGGCGCCTCTCCTCCACTCTCTGACATCCTCTGGCCCAGCTCACTGCAAACCACTGCTTAGAAACCACAGCTTCCCATTACTATGAGAGCAAAATTCATTCTTATCCTTCCAAGGTCCTGCGCCATCTGACCCCAGCTCTGTCCTCTAGCTGCTCAGCCTTCTGTGCTCAGACCCTCTGGACTCACATTCACCTCATGCCTCTGCTCCCACTACTGTTCCCATGCTCAGGCCCCGCTCCCCGACATCAGGGTACCAGAAAGCAGCATCCAGAAGAGCAGAAGCTTTTTCTTTTGGCACATTCAGCAACATGGTCCAAGTGGCTCAGAACAGCGCCTGGCACATGATGGGTGCTCAGTCCATAAACAGTAAATGAAAAGCACTTGTAACGCCCTGCCCTGCTTGTCCTGTTGCTGCCCATCTGTCCTCTGCACACTCTCTCCCATCCTAAGTCCCCTGAGGGCAGAGATCAGGCTTCACTTTTGCATTTCCCGCAGCGTCTAGCCCAGTGCCTCTAGTGTGGATGCATTAATTGACGTTTGTTGACAGAATGAAGACAGGGCTGGTGGAAATACTTCTTTCATGCCTTTCCCACCAGGCGGGCTCAGCAGCCTCCAAGGCAGAGAAAGAGTAACCTGAGTCCTCCCAGGGCGGCTGTCCTCTGCCTCAGTAGCCCTCACCCCTGGCCTCCGGAGCGCAACCGGCACTGCGAGCAGCTTGGCACCCAGGTTCCTTTCTTTCTCTTCACCTTCACTGCTTGCTGAGCTGTTCAGACTCAGAAAAAGGGCATCTGACCTCCTATGACTGCGACTGCCCTGTTGTCACACACGTCATCATAGGAGAAAACAGTGTTCAGTTGAACTAATCGTTTGATCTTAAAAACTGAGATCTAGAGAGATTTACTAAGAGATCAGGACTTTGGCTGCTACAGTTCAAAGACTGGGCAGATGGGTGATAGAGTTAAATATTTCAAACTTACCTCATCCTCCCCGCCTCTCTCTCAAGGGTAAGCATTCTGTTCTTCCAAGATCCAGTCCTTCTCCATATTTGGGAATCTGGAATGGGCACTAGGGGCACAGCCCGGTCTCCTCTCAGTGTCTGCTGGGAGCTGTAGTTCCCGATGAGTGACTGCTGCTTTGCTGTCAGCAGCAAGTGGGCTGTCCTTCCTCAGGGGGACATCTGCGAGCAGGAAACCTATACACAGTGGGAGAGAAGGGGACTGCCGGGAGGCTTGCCTTCTATCTTCAGTTCTGGTTTTGAGGAAGGCGCCATGCCTGTGGCTCAGTCTCCCAACCTGGAAAATGGGAATAATTACCTCTCTCCTTTCCTAGCTGCCAGATTGTTGGGTGGGGTAATGAGCCAGCATTCATTAAGTGCTTTGAGCTCATTCCAGCAAGGAGTGATTTATAAATAAAAATCGTTATCTCTAAAGGGGAAAATATGAGTTTTGATTGTCTAATGGTCTTCGTAAACAAATTCTTTGCCTATTCGTCAAAAAGATGTATTTTAATTCCTGTGTCTCCCACCTAACCTGTGTTTAAATGGTTTTCATGCATCTCATTCTGTTTTCTTTCATCATCTCCAGTTTTGTATCCTCAAACATAAACACTCTCTCCTGCCTTTCTGAGAGGAAGAGAATGAGACAGACTAACTCTTCCCTCTAACGAAGGCACAACAAACTCATGAAAAAGGGCTGATTTAGACCTGATCCAAGGGCCACGAGCTTTACCTCCTTCTTCCCAGCTAGTGTATGCTGTGACAGAGCTCAGCCTCTACAGAAGCGGTCAATCCCATTGCAGAAGGAAAGATTTCTTGAAAGATCTTGAGAAGAACTCCCCATTCTGGGGACTTGAGAGTTTGGACACCTCTGGGAGCCTTTAGTAGGGAGAGAGGGACTGGCAGAGACAGTGGAGACTGCAGCAGACAGAATCAGAATGCTAGACTCTCTGCTCCAAGACTGCGACAAATCATTTAACCTCTCTGGTTTCTTTTTCTGTAAACCTGAGATCACAATATAAGGTAGAGTGTTTCGCAAAGTGCCGCTCAAAGATTACTTGTTGTGAGAAGCAATATGATGCAGGGGTTAACAACCGACAACTTTTTTTTTTCTGTACTGGGAATCGAACCCAGGGTCTTTGCCCTGAACTGCATTCCCAGCCCTTTTAATTTAATTTATTTATTTTTGAGAAGGGTCTTGCCAGCTCACTAAACCACCCAGGCTAGGCTCAAACTTGTGAGCTTCCTGCTTCAGCCTCACAAAGAACTGGGATTACAGGGATGTGCTACCACATCCAGCTAATAATAGGGACTTTTAGCTACATACCTGAATTAGAATTCCACTTGGATCGCTTGTGGAAATCTGATCGCATTCCTGCCTAAGCCTGAGTCCTCATTCCCCTGTCTTAAAACAGGGGAATGAGGATTAAAGGAGACAATGCACACAACTGACGCAGCACAAAGCTTGGCACGTACTCACTTCACAACCAATGTAGTCATGGCTATGATTATCATTGGGCTTTCAATTATGTGTCTTACTCGATTATCTTACTTGGTGGCAATCAAACAAAATAATGTGAAAGTGCTCTTTAAGTTGTAAAGTGCTGCACAAATAAGAGAGAGGATTACAGTAAACACATAAAGAAGGGAGATGGTGGTTCCAGGGTTGTCCTTCCAGCTTTAGGGTTACATGGGGTCTGGGATGCATAATTGTTTCTTAGCTACAAAGAACTAGAAACATGTAAATTGTTGTTACATAGGGTTTTTGATTTCTTGCCTTAGGTACTAGGTAACACAAATATCCCAACATTACAATAAAAAGGACTCCGTGACTTAAGGTGAGCAGATAAATCAGGTTACATGGCAGCACCATTGTGTACAATTATATGTACAGACTGAGTATTTATGGAAGGATGTTCATCAAAATGTCAAAAGTTGAGGTTGGGGATTTAGCTCAGTGGTAGAGCACTTGCCTATCAAGCGCAGGGCCCTGAGTTCAATCCCCAGCACCCACCCCCCAAAAAAAGTCAAAAGTCGTTATTTCAGAGGGTGGAATTTCAGGTTCTTATTCCCTTTGTAGATTTGTGTGGGTGTGTTTATGTGTGTGTGTTTATGTGTGTGCTGTTTGAATTTTGTTTTTACTCTTGAGTGTATGTCATTTTAACAAACGAAAAGGCAAAAGACAGCAGATGTTGGTCATGTTGGCACGGACCTGTAATACCAGCACTCTAGGAGGCTGAAGCAGGATGATGAGTTTGAGTATAGCCTGGGCAACTTAGTGGCTTGGTAAGATCCTGCCTCAAATTAAAAAACAAAAAGGATTGAGGCTAAAGCTCATGTGAAGGCCCTGAAAGACATCCCTGATACTCAGCCCCTAGGCTGTAAATCATTGGAAGTTTCCAGAAGATGTTCCTTTAGTTCCTAAGTCCACAGAATGTTTTCCGAGGTATGGAAAATGGAGTTTCTGGGAACAAGAAAGTCTATGGACATCATAATGGTAAAAAGTCAGCAGGAGAATAAAGTCCCTTTAAAATAGCCCTGGAAAGGGCGGAAGAGAGAGACACTCTTTCATCTCTGTTTGTTCCATGGGCTGTAATAACATGGTGGTTTCAATCACAGGCTGTGTACACATGAATTTCCTTGTTTGCTATGGTAACATGGGATTCCTGTCTTTCCACCTCTATTCTTTCTGGTCCCTTAGATTCTGGCTGTCAGAGAGGAGAATGGTGAGCTCATCCCCCATTCCCACTGCCCAGGTAATCACCTTTTGTTGTGAAGGATTACAGGAAGGGTGTGGTGAGCCTGTCTGCGATACACTGCCACTGTCCTGTGACATTTCAGAACGAGATACACGAGGAACACACACGCTTCTCGGCAGGACACAAAATGGAAAGGATGGCAGCAGCACGCCTTCCCAGGCCTGGTAATCCTCTCCCCAGAGAACTTTCCACAGGCGAGTCTGTGCACGCTGGGAAGCAGCTGGTATTCTGGGCAGCCCATACCCACCCTGCCAAGGACAAGAGACAGGGCTGGGGTGACGGACAGGCTCTAAGCGTTGCCACAAACAACTGACAGCATCCCTAGGAAAGACTTGGTGTTGGGACTTCACTACTGTGGGGTGGGAACAGACAGGGTCCACACTGGGCCTTGCAGGTGGTAGAGCTGCACAAGTCTGGGGTGCTGTTCACATGGGCTCTGTTGCTCGGTGCCTCTGGCCCTGCACCGTGCCAATCCCAGAAAGTCTGATTTTTCTGGGAGAAATGGCCTACAGAGAAGGAGATCTTTGCCAAACCAAGTAGATAGGAGCTAAACTGAGGCGCCTTTAATTTTTTGAAATGAACTGAGTGGTCATTGGTTTAAAAAAATATGTTCAGAAAGATGTTTGCCTTACTTTACTAATTTTTAGTGCCATTCTCTAATGCAGAAGCAGCTGCAGAGTAAGGCCTCAGCTTCCTTGACTGTAGTATGAGAAGACTCCTTCCAACTCCAAGATTCTTTGACTCAGAGTGACTGGGTTGATTAGGTTGTTTCCTGGGAAACAAGGAAGAACACTGTAGACAGGACGTTGCAAACTACTAGTAGTCAAGAAGGCAGGCTGTGGTAGCATCACCTGGAACCACCTCTAAGTGTCTCTTTCTTCCCAGGGTTTGGGCCAGGCCCTGTGTCTTCAGCTCCCAACAGTTTCCCCCAAGGCTCTCCAGCATGGTGCCGGAATGTGCAGAACTGCTCGGGAGAGGAGCCCTGCGGAGCTTTGGGTGCCTGCGGTTTGCATCACACTGGACAGCAGAGGGACCCAGAAACGAGTAAGACCCTGTTCCGTCCTCAGCCAGGGTGTGGCGCAATAGGGGAAAAGCACCAATAACTAAAAGGAAACATGGAAATAGAAAAGGACCCACAGGAGAGGCCTAAAGAGTAAAGCATGAGTGGAAGTCTGAAGGAAGCAATGATCACTTTGAGTTAGGTGGGATCCAGAGAGACGGAAGAGGAGAGAGAGCATCTTTATACCCTTCTGTGAGAGGACCAGGGCTGAGTGATCAGTTCTGCAAGAGCATCCATTACTTATTCCAAATAGCAGTCTGGCCTCAGGAAGATTTGTTCCACCTTCTGTGAGCAAAAGTCTAACTAGAAGGATATCCCCAGTCACCTTCGAGGTAGATGAAGAGGAGCTATGAATGGCTCTTTGGACTTCTCTGTTTCTTTGCTTGTTGTAGTGCTGAGGCTGGAACCCAGGGCCTTGAGCATGCTAAACAAGTACTTTTACCACTAAGCTACACACCCAGGACTGATTTTTGTGGTGGTTTGTTTGCCCACAGGGGATCAAATGGCCTGCAGGCATGAGACCTACGGGAACATTCCAGTTATGGCCTAGCTTTGCCATTGAAATCACACTGTTTGAGCACGGACAGGGTTTCTGAGCTTTAGTTTCCCATCAATAGGGACGATAATAGTCACAATAAGAATGTTGCCTTGCTCCCACATTTTATGTCAAGCTCACATGAGACAAATGAAAGTATTTTACATATCCAGTGTGTATGTCCTAGTGAAGAATAAAACTCAGGGTTGGAGATTTAGCGCAGTAATAGAGCACTTGACTAGCAAGTGAAAGGCCCTGAGTTCAATCCCCAGCACCTACCCGCCCAAAAAAGAACAAAAGTCTCTGGGCCTCAGATGCTTGGTGTTCAGTCCTTCTCTGCTATGCACATGCTGTGTAACTTTGGGCAAGTCACCTGTGTCTCAGTGTCTTCATCTACAAGAAAGGATCCCAGCACCTTTGTCCTAAGATGGTTGAGGATCAAAATGAGTTAACTGTTCAGCACTCAGAGGAGCACCTAGCAAACAGTCAATACCATGCCATATAAACAGGGCTTTGTTATGACTAGGATGACTGCAGAGTTCTCCTGTGTCTGTATGGAAAGGAGAAAACAGCAAGTTTTGAGTTTGCCCTGAACTCAGAGTCCAGGGTTTTAAAAGAGCCATAAAAATGCCAAGTAACTGACGAAGGTCTGGAGTCAGGGAGGCACACACGTTGGCCACCCTAGAAAACATCTCTCCACCTTGCCCACATTACCTCCTTAGCTTGTCTTTGGCCAAAGGTCTGCCCCTGGCACCACGTATTGCCTGCAGGGTTACCATGGATGTCCCTTCCTGAGGGCTCTGGCCAGGTAGGACAGATTTGAGGGAGCAGCTGTGGATGTTGTGGAAAGATGAAAGGCCAGGCTGACCACAGATATGGGGACTTTTGGTCTTTGCATGGAGGAGTTGAGTTAGATTCCAGGTCAGAAAGTAAGATTACTGAATATGGAGGTAGGAAAAGATTCTTCTTGCTCTTTTTTCATCCCTCAATATAGGCTACCTTACATCAAAGTGAATGATTCCAAAGATTTAAGGGGTTCGGTGGGTTGTCAAAGCTTCTCTTCTGACCCTCACAGCCACTCTTTGTGGCAGGTTGGTATCGGTGTCCTTAGATAAGAAGACTGAGGTCAGCTAGGTGTGGTGGCTCATGCTCGTGATCCCAGTTACTCAGAAGATTGAGGCAGGAGGATCATAAATTCTAGGCCAGCCTGGGCTGGGCAACTTAGCAAGACCCTGTCTCAAAATAAAATAAAACAAGGCTGGGGATGTAGCTCAGTGTTCCCTGGTTCAATCCATAGCACAAAATAAAAAACAAAAGCAAAACACTAAGGCAGAGAAATTGGTTGGGCATCTTGAAAGCACATGGTTTCCTCACAGAAGGCCTCGGGGTTTTTTGGTTTGCTTTTTTAAATTTTTGGTGCTGGGGATCAAATTCAGGGCCTTGTACTTGATAGGCAAGTGCTCTGCCATGAGCTAAATCCCTAACCCCTCAGACTCTGACTGGTGTTTCACATCTTCTAGTCTGTTGTTTTTTCTACTTATCACCAGCTAACAGCACATTGAGCAAGTTTGCATCTGCAGATGAAGGAGGAACACTGAGCACTCTGCCAAACGGAGGGAAGAATGTTAAGTCCCAGAGTTTCGGCAGGGGTTGGGATAGATCTGAGTGGGCATACCGATGTCTTCTTGGCTCTGCTGGTTTTCCCACAACAAAACATTTCCAACGATATAGATATGAACATGGGCTGGACCTTATAGACTGAGGAGAACCATCCTGATTTCCACTCCTTGCTTTATCCCAAGGATGAGAAAATGAGAGGAAGACCAGTGGTTTCCCAGCTTGTATCTTGAATGCTTGTTCAGGAAGAAGGCTGGCAGGGTAGGATACAGAGTAATATCTGTGTACTCTCTCACAGGCAGAACCAATTAGCTTCCCTTTGGGAAGTCTGCGTCTTGAGAATTTCTGGGTACCCTCACACACAGAGATGGTGTACTACATTGGCTATGGGTTGAGAAATCAATTTGTGGGCATAACTGTGCCAAAGGTTAGGTGGGTACATACAGGCCACATGAAGCCTTGTATATATAGTTGAAAATTCAGTGAAATCTAAAAATGGGACACAACCTTATTTTGATGTAATTTTTAGCACTCCCCAACCCTACTTTGAAAGTCTTGACCTCATTCTGGTGGCCTCATCGCTAAACAGGCAGGCTACTTCCTTTAAGGCTGTGCTGCCATCTACTGGAAAAATTGTGCATAGCATGAATTTTGCAACAGATTAAGGAAAGGGACTTCAGGCAGTAGTAGGGGTAGGTAGCTGCTTGGGCAAGGTGGTGGTCTCAGTCTTGTTTTGCCTAGGCCTATGCAGCTCTATTTTTTTGCTGCTCTTACTCCTTCTTTAATTGTTCAGGGAAGACTTTTAAACTCTGTTCCAAAAGGTACATGTTTTTATGTTTGCATCCTGTTAATCATGATATTACTAATGACCAAATCCAATCCGAGGAGTTGAAGAAGCATTTTGGCAACCTCATATTTAGAGTGACTCGTACTTTCCAGGTATCCCTGCTTTGGCCCTGGAGTTTTCTGTGGGGGAATGAATACTGCCTGGTGAGGAGAAAGGACTTAGGGTGAATTCCTCACAATGGGTACTGAGAATATATTCGTCTCGAGGGCGGTGTTCCAGCGGGAATAGTGACTCCAATGACAGAGGCTAGTGCTGAGCACAAGGGCCATGCTTTATCTCTGCCCTGTCTCCACCCCTGGATTTGCTGTTAGAAAACAGTTAAAAACACAGACACAAATCCTGCCTTCCCACGATTGTCACTCCCAGTCTCGCCTCTCAATTTTATTTTGCCTTAGCAAAACTCTGACATGCTACTGAAAAAGTATTTTGCTTACTTACTTTTTGCCTTTTTCTTTTCTTTTTTTAGGTGTTGAGAATTGAACTCAGGACCTCACACATCCTAAGCAAGTGCTCTACAAGTGAGCTATACCCTCAGCTCCTACTTGCCTACTTTTTATTGTCTGTTTCCTTCCACTATGACATACGTTCGTGAAAGCAGACATCTTTTGTTTATTTGTTCACTGTGGGATTCTTAGGGCCTAAAAGAGTACCTACCACTTTGGAGGTATTTGAAAAGTATTAGTGGAATAAATGAAGTCTTGGCTTTATCACCTTAGATGGCTGCAGGATTCACACTTCTATTTCCTCAGTCTGATGGACTTAATGTTTCTGCCTCAGCTTTTTGGGAGGACTTTCTGTAGAGAGCTGGAAGCCTGGAAGACAGGTCTATTCCTTGGTGACATGGGAAGGGGATCCGTGCTGTGAGCAGGCACTTACCCTATTATACCTTGCCTGTCTAGGGGAGCAATGACTTTAGGGAAGCTTTGGAGACTTCAGAAGGCAGAAAACTGGATAGAAACTACAAACCAACAGGCCCTAGTATAAATGTGAGGGGTACCTAGGAAAGCCTGGGCGAAGCACAGAAAATAATTGTAAATTAAGGCCCTAGTATAAATGTGAGGGGTACCTAGGAAAGCCTTGGTGAAGCACAGAAAATAATTGTAAATTACGTGTCTGCATAGAATTATATAGCCCCAATTTATCAAATACCTGATCTGGTCCCAGTACTCTATTGTAAATTGCTTTTTGTGAAAGATTTTTTTTTAAACTGTATCTCTTTTTTGTTTTGTTTTTTTGAGACAGAGTCTCGCTGTGTAGCTCAGGCTGGCCTTGAACTTGCTATGCAACCCAGGCTGGCCTTGAACTAGTGGCAATCCTCCTGCCTCAGCGTCTTGAGTTGCTGGGATTACAGGTGTGCGCCGCCACACCTAGCTATATTATTCTTATTTTAAATAAAGGTTCAAAGAGAACTTTTCTTTCTTGTGTGATGACTGTGCATTCCTTGAATACAAAGCATAGATTTAAATTCGGTCGCAGCAAAACACAATAGTGGTTAAATAATTTTTGCCTTTGAGCCTAGAGTGTGTTGGTTTGACTGCGTGGCCATTTACTAGTTGTGTGACCTTCTGGAAGTTATTTAAATAAGCCCCAACTTCCTCGCCTGTAAAATCAGGTAACAGAAAAAATTAAGATGGCACACAGAGCTCTTAGCAGTGTCAGGCCCTTTACACGCTGAACAAATGTGCGCCTGCGGAACACACTCGGGAACCGTGGTCGGCGTTCGTGTCTCCTTTTAGGGCGTGTCCTAGTCTCCCCTCCTGATTCTTAACTGCCACCCCTGAAGAAGCTCAGAATTAGAAGAGTGCAGGTAGCGCCACCTCCCTTACTAGAATTTCAACTGAGGTTTACTTAAGGTCCACTACCCCTATTTTGCGACTCCATGCCGGCGGGCCAGTATTTTTCTCTGCAGGTGTGTGACAGTTATTGGCGCGTGGCATGCTGGGGGTTGTAGTCCGAACTCTCCACTCCGCTCCTAGAGCGCGGTGGAGGAGCGAGCTGGCAACTACAACTCCCAGGGTCCAGCGCGCCAGGATGGCGTGTTGCGGTGCACGCAAGTGCATTCAAGATGGCGGCGCCCGTGCTGAGGGGGCGCGTTGCTAAAGGAGCCGGCAACGCGGCTTTTGGCACTAAGGTGGTTCTGGCGCGTGTCGTGGGCCGGAGAAACTAGTTCAGGTAATTTACGGATCAGAAATCCTGCAAATCAGACGTATAGACCCGTTCCCCAGTGACAAGCTGTTGGCGGGTCCAGCCTTTCCCCTTTCCTTTTCCGAAAATCGGCTTCGGGGGGTGTCGTGGGCAAGGGAATGAGGACGCTCTCTCTTCTTTCAGGGCGATTCTGGACGTTTGGAGGCATGAAGAGTGAGGCCGCGACCTCTGCCGGCCCGCTGAAGGGGCTCGGGGGGCCCCTGCGGAGCAGCGAGCCGGCGCGCACGGCCGCGGCGGCGTCCCCAGTGGTGCCCCCAGTGGTGCACCTGCTGGAGGAGGCCGCCGACCTCCTGGTCGTGCACCTCGACTTCCCCGCAGCGCTGGAGACCTGCGAGCGGGCCTGCCAGAGCCTGGCCCGCCACGCCTTGGCCGAGGAGCCCGCGGGCACGTACGTGCTGGACTGCGTTCCTTTCCTGATGCTTTTGGGGAGGGATTCAAGGTCGCAGGATTTCCGTCATTGCCAGATTGTATTAAGTGTTGAATAGCGTTAAGTACGGGGCAGAAATCTTTCCCCAGGTTTCCCTCACCCCAGGTGATTCACTCCTGATCTTAGATGATCATGGGGAGTTGGGGTCAAGGTAGGAGTGGTTGTGATGAAGGATTGGTTTAAAGAGTTAATCTCGGGGAAACCTTGGTCCTGTATTTCTCTTTCTGTTGCCACCAGCTTTCTCTGGCAGTTGTGGGTATTATTTTTCTGTGGATGGTAAAGTTGGGTTAAGCCACACCAGGGAAGTCATAGCTGACCCCAGAGAAAGCAACAGGAACCCTGGTTGTGTTTTTTGGAGACTGGAGGAGCTTGAGTTAGTGCATATGGAAGGCCTTACTTCAGAGTGCCTGGAGCTACCTTACACTGTAATTCTAAAAGGCCAGTTGTGGAGTTCGTATACCAAAAGTAGCCAGAAAACTTGCTCCAAGCCGGTTTCTTCTCTAAGCTATCTTGGCTCTTACTCTAAATTCTCGCTTTTGACTCGGGTGTCTGTGCTGTGTGTTATCATTTTCCACTCAGGATTACCCTTTCTGTTCATTCAAATTTGATTTTACCTGGACAAAAGCCAATTTAGCACTAAGAGGTTTGGGTGTTGGGGAGAAGATAGAGCTGGTGGCTGCTGAGTTAGGAGCTGAAGAATAGTCCCAGGGTAAAGGGAGGAATAAAAATGGAGGGGAACCATTGCTAAACCCGAATTTGTTTTTCTGCTAATAGCTCGTTGGAGGTGAAATGCTCGTTGTGTGTTGTGGGGATCCAGGCTCTGGCAGAAATGGATCGGTGGCGGGAAGTCCTCTCCTGGGTCCTTCAGTATTACCAGGAACCTGAAAAGCTACCCCCAAAAGTCTTGGAGCTGTGGTAGGTCCTTCTTGTTGATACTGGATTGTTGTTGATACTTCTCTTTTCTCCTTTCCTATCATTTCCTTCCAAAGCCAGATTTCCCCCCATTCTTTTAGACCTCATAACATAATAATAAAAGATGAAGGAGGAAGGGGAGGCAGAGTTTAAGAGTGAGACAGAGAAAAAGAAGGGAGAGACACAGGGAATAGCAGAGTGGGATGACAAGTGACAAGTGGACAGAACTAAGGGTGCTGCTACTTCTAAGGCATTCCTAATTCTCTTTCTTTCTTTTCTTTTCTTTCTTTCTTTCTTTTTTTTTTTTTGAGACAGGGTCTTGCTATGTAGTTTAGGCTGGCCTTGAACTCACTGTGTAGTCCAGATCCGGGTTGGCCTTTAAACCTGCAGAGACCCTTCTGCCTCAGACTCCCAAATGCTGAGATTACAGGTGTGTGCCACTACACCTGGCTGAGAGTTCCTAATTCTTAATAGTTTCAGCATTCTATAGGGAAGGGCTGGAGGATGTGGGAGGGATTGGATAGGAGAGGCATGGTGAATATGAAAAATGCATCAACTATGGAGGCCTGACTTTTCTTTTCGGGGGGATTGGATTATTTGGGGATACAGCATTCTTTTATACAGCAAAATGCAAGAGCCGGGAGCCATGCTGGATGTGGTCACTGCCTGGCTCCGAGACCCAGACAACCAAGGCCTTCCAGAATATGGAGTCTTGGCTGAACTCCACCTGCAGCGGGTGCTGCTGCCTCTGGGCCGCTTGCTGGAGGCCGAGGAACTGGTGGTGGGCTCTGCAGCCTTTGGTGAGGAACAGCGGCTCGAAGTGCTCCAGGCCGTTCACACAGCGAGGCAAGAGCAGAAACAGGAGCACTCGGGCTTCCAGAAGGCCCCGAGGATAAACCAGGAAGGTAGGACATTATGTCTCGGTACAGCGGAGTTGTGGGCTTTCAGTGCACCTTGGGTCCTTCAAGACTTTCCTGAGAGCGTGGAAGCAATTCTTTGTTTGACCAACTTGAATCACAGATTAGGAAACCTGTCTAGTTGCTTAACAAAGCCAGCCCAGACCTTCTGAAGTTGGCAGTGGAAGAAGAAGCCCAGTGTGTGTGAGGGTGTTGGTGGGTTTCCAAACCATGACTCTTGTCTCTTGTATGTCACCTTACCTTTAGAATCTGATCGGTTATCTCCTTGGGGACCTCTCACTAGAGCTCTTGCTTCCACTGTGCTGGCCTGGGTCTGATGTCACTCCTACTTTAAATGCTGGCCCAGCTGAGATATGCTTGGGGTTAACCAAGAAACTAGCAATCACTTAGTAACTTGACATGAAATAAAAATTACTTATCTTCAGTTTTGGCGCCCTATGCCCTGCGTCCTGTCTGCCTTCACTTAACTAGGAGCTTTTGGGTGGTTTTTCAACTGAGGTTTGCCCTGCCCATTAGTGTGCAGTTTTACTCACTGACTTTGTGGTAGCATCATCTAAGAGATTCCTACACAGAGGTAGGTGTAGGGATTGCTTGGTTCCAAGGAATGTTATGTATTTATTTACTTATTAGAAGGATGTTTATTTCTGTCAGATAAACATAACTTAACCCCAGCATATACCAAGTCCCCATGAATCATAGTTAAGAAAATTTGTGCCAGCACAATGGTCTCAGGTTTGAAGGCGGGGTATAGCACGTGATACTCTTACCATCAGTTTCATGAAATGATTACATGTTCTTCACTCAGTGCCTCTAGAGCAGAAAGAGTTTTTTGGGTTTTTTTGGGGGGCGGATTTTTTTTTTTTTTTTTTTGGTTGTTTTGAGACAGGGTCTCACTGTGTAGCTCAGGCTGGCCTTGAACACACTCTGTAGCCCAGGCTGCCCTCAAACTCACAGCAATCCTCCTGCCTCAGCCTCCTGAGTGCTGGGATTACAGGTGCGTGCCATCATACTTGGTTTAGAATAGGAGCAGTTTTAAAAAATGTGTCTTTCTAAAACTTTCTGTTTTTACAGATGTGTATTACTTCATTTTCTCTTTGATTATCCCCATTTAACTATGGATGACTTGTGGCTCATAAGCTGCTAGTTAGAAGACAGGATACATGAAATATTCAGGAAAATCTCCCAGTTCAGTGGTCAAAAAGGTGGAATCAAATTTGCGAACTATTTACCTCTCATCCTAATTTTCTTTTAAAACAGAAAAATGCTTCACACCTAATACTACCATCTGTCATCAATGCTTATAGACACAATATTACAAATAGTTTTGAATACACAAAGAAATTGAGGATAATTTTTATTTAGAAAAATCTTTGTAAAAGAATTCTTTTTCTTGGTGCCGGGGATCGAAGTCAGGGCCTTGTGCTTGCTAGGGAAGTACTCTAACCACTGAACTAAATCCCTAGCCAAGAATATTATTAACTAACCATTCGCAGATATATTGAAATTGTGTGGCAAATCCAAATAGATCCTAGTTTCTCTACCTTGGACAGATTCTGCTTTTCTAAATTTACTTCCATCATAAATACTTACCAGGACCAGTAGTTTATCCATCTGAGTTTTTTGGTTTTCTTTTTTTTGGGGACCGAACTCAGGGCCTTGTGCTTGCAAGGCGAGCACTCTAACCACTGAGCTAAATCCCCAGCCAGTTTTTTGGTTTTCTGATGACATTGAATTTTCTGTTAACAACCAGAAGGAAATGATAGCCTGTATTTCAGTTTTGTTTGAAATATGTGCAAATCCCATTTATTCTCCAGCCAGTGGAGCTGAGAGTGCTGAAGCTGAATAAGAGGCCCAGATGTGGGATTCACATATACTGTGAAAATCTGGCCACTTCCTACCGCCCTCCACAGGCTCTCTGTCTTTGCCTGGGGACTCTGCACGATCACTCCAGGCCAGGCCTGGGGCCCCGGGGGGCTCTCACATCCCTCTACTCCAGGCACTTCCCCTGGTCCTTCAGTCATCTTGGCTCCTGTTCATTGAGCTTCTATGTGAATACTTCCAAGGACAGAAAATTAATTATCTCCTGTAGTAGCATATTCCCTTTGCACATTTCCACCAGGAAGTTCTTTCTTAGGGCGAATTGAAGTTTTTTACCTTATAGTCTTTACTCACTGATCCCTGTTTTTCTCTTGGTAGCATATAGAATAGGCCTGTTCTTTTGTGTTTATTTTTTTTGGCAGGGGTGGAGGCTGGGGATCGAACTCAGGGTCTTGTACTTGCTAGGCAAGCGCTGTACCACTGAGCTAAATCCCCAGCCCGCTCTACCACTGAGCTAAATCCTCAGCTCCTTGTGTTGTTTTTTGAGATATGGTCTTGCTGTGTAAGCCAGGCTGGTTTGAACTCGAGATCCTCCAGGCTGAGCCTCTCAAGTGCTAGAATTACAGCTGTACACCACCATCCCCTGTGTTTTTTTTTTAACTTACATGAAAGGTTTGTTATTGTTACTTTGAGATTGTAATCTTCTTCTCCAAAGTATTTTTCTCTGTGTGCTTAAAAGCATCAACATGCTGGAATAGAATCATTTTTTGCTGGTAGGCTGTTGACTTCGGGAGTCAGCCGTGGCTGTCCATGCCCTCTGACCTGCATGTCCTGGGAGAAAGGAGGTGGAAATAGGACTTTATGGCAAATCTAGGTTGTTCTGTCAGGACTGGTACCCTTGTTCTTGGAATTTGTGTTTATATTCACGTTCTGAGGCTTTTGCGTGCTTTCACTGTGTATATTAAATGCACTTCGTTTCACTGCATTAGTGTGACCATCAGGACTTGGTCCTGTGTTGCTGTATGCATGTGCCGCAGGCCAGAATAGAAAGAATGCTATAGCACAGTGAGGCCTTTAACAGAGACATCCGAAATGCCGGGCTGACCCGGCCGGGTAGGTGCTGTCAACACACGATAGTGTAGCCATACAGCCTGTCCTCCCAGCAATTTTGGAGCTTTTAGAATTTCCTTCTGAGCCACTTAATGAGCTGCACAGGAAAATCATCCTCCTTACTTTTTCTCAACTCTTACAACCCAGCCTGAAGCTCAGAGCTGGGGAAGCCAGTTTTCCCGACTCAGCCTGAAGTTACACTCTGTCCCCCGACCAGGGTCCTTCTCTCACAAGTTCCTGTCCCTGCTGATGTCACTTCACCGGCTTTGGAACTCTGCACTGAGCCACTTCCTTTCTCTGCCCTTCAAGAAGAGCCTCCTGGCTGCCTTGATCCTCTGTTACTTGGTGGCAAGGTTTGACCCAGGTGAGTGATGGAATCCTGCTCCCCCGGGCAGGGGTGCTTGAGGACAGTGGGCCTGCAGGAGCCTGCTGGGGTGGAGGCACCACTTGTTTCGTAGCTCCACAAGTCAGCCCAGAGTGCAGGGAGGAGTCTGGGGAAATCCCCTCTGCCCTATTGACTGGGAATGCTGATGGAGTCCTTTAGGCGTCTGCTCTATCTAAGGGTGAACTCTGCCTCGTTATAATTAGAAATGTGTCAGTGTGGCTGTTAACTTGTTCGCAGCTGTAATCCATATGTCTCACCACTGAGCCACTGGTGGCATGTACATGACTGCCTGATTAGATGGCATGGGACATTTCCATTGAGTGTTACAGTCCACGTGAAGGGACAGTCATGCATGTACCTCCAGTGGTTCTAGCCTGCAGGAATGTATTAATGTCTAACTCCAAACATGAAATTGTAAATGAAATACTCATACAGTACATTTTAGAAAATAAAGAAGACAGATCTCCTATACAAGTCTGTTAATGGTTATATTTTTAGTTTTTGTCTGTGGTAGTCTTTATAGAGTAGGGTATTTTTTTTATGTCATTAATATTCTTTAAACATGGCTTTAAATAGCTAAATTTTATCCCAGTTTACAAAAGAAGACTTATTGGCTGGGGATTTAGTTCAGTGGTTAGAGTGCTTGCCTAGCAAACATAAGGCTCTCAGTTTGATCCCTGGCACCAAAAAAAAAAAAAAAGACTTATTGATGAAAATGTTGAAAAACAATTTTTTAAGAAAGGTTCTTATTATATCATTCAGGCTGGCCTTGAACTTGTGATCCTCCTGCCTCAGTCTTCCAAGTGTTAGGAGGCCACCAAATATTGAACAGTTTGACGATTTCATTTTCTGCCTGGCTATGAGTTACAGATGAGCTTTCTAAGTGACACTTGGGAATAGCTATGATTATTTTCTATAAAATAATCACTCAGATGTGTAAGTGCTGGGCCAAGTTTAGGTGACAGCTGGTTAGATCTTCTTTATGTTATTTTCCATGAATTATATTGTAATTGCTACTCTTCTCATGAATTTACCCTTAGAGTTTGTGTTAGTTACTTTCTCATCACTGATACAAAATACCCAACACTCAAAGTAAAGGAGGAGGAATTTATTTTGGTTCACTGTTTTTAGAGCATTTAGTCCATAGTCAGCTAGATTCAAGCCAGGAAGGGCATGGTAGAAGGGTCTGGCAGAGGAAAGCTGCTTACATCATGGCTGCCAGGAAGCAGAGAAGGAAGGGAGGAGCAGGGACAGGAGATACAACCAGGTCTCATCCCCAGTGACCCTTCTCTTCTGATCAAATCCCATCTCCCACTATATTCACTGGTGATTATAGTGCTTCCATGATTCGCTCACTTTCCAAAAGCCCAGCCTCTAAAAACATGAGCCTTTTGGAGAACACTCTAGGTTTAAACTATAACAGAGTTATGTAAATTTCAAAAGTGAAGGGAAAATCAGAAATCCTTATTCTAGTTCCTTCATTTTCTTTCATTTTTGGTCCAGAAACCTATGACCCAAAGAGGTAAAGTGACTAGTCCAGGGTTGTACAATTTGTCTGATTTTATTTTATTTTTTTGGAAACAGGGTCTCGCTATGTAGTTCAGACTGGTCCTGAACTCACTACCTAGCCCAGGCTGACCTTGAACTCATGGCAGTCCTCCTGCCTCAGCCTCCCAAGTGCTGGAATTACAAATGTGTGCCACTATGCCCGAGTTCTTCAATTTGTCTGATTTTAAAACTGCACTTCTTAGTTTAAGGCCAAGGTCTCACGATGCTGTTTCAAAAAAACCGAAACAGAAAAACTGCACTTCTTGACTTATATTGTTAGATTTTTTCCATTTTCTCTTTCTTGTATTTAGCAAGCTTTTCTTTTTCTTCTTCTTTTTTTTTTTTTTTGTTGTTGTTGTATGAAGAATGAACCCAGGGCCTTCACACTGAGTGACATCCCTAGCACCTTTTTAAATTGTTTATTTTGGGACAGAGTCTTGCTATGTCGTGCTGGCTGGACTCTACCTTGCAGCCCTCCTGCCTTGCCCTACCGAGTGCTAGCATTACAGGTATGTGCTGCTATGCCTGGGTCCGTTTTTTCTTTTTAAGAAAGATATAGTCCCTGTTTAAATAAAAAATCAGTAATTCAAACAGAGGAAAACAAACCTGATAGATGTTGCTTTATCTTATTTTTGAAATGATTAACTTATAGCCAGTTCTGGTGGTGTATGCCTGTCATGCCAGCACTTTGGGAGGCTAAGGCAAGAGGAGCTCAAATTCAAGCCCAGCTTGATCAACTTAGCAAGATCCTGTCTCAACATTAAAATATGGGGGTTGGGGGTTAGCTCAGTGAGAAGGTCCTGGGTTCAATCCCCAGTACCAAACACACATACAAAGTTAACTTGTGACAAAAGTAGATAATGCTGTCATACCCCTCCAAATTTAAAAGATATAGAAAGATAAAAAAAAATGAAGCTAAAGTCTTCCAAAATTCTCCCTAGAGGCAGGTACTGTTACCAGTTTCATGTATGTCAAACAATTAAATGAAAATATAATCTGGATTAAATTCTCAGTGAATTTAAGGTTACCGTAGTTCAAGAAAACACATCCCAAAGAAAGTGAAAATGGGTATTATTGAGGAGGATGCAAATTGTACAAAGCACCAACAGAGTTTCTGAGGGGTGAGAGAAGAAAGGAGTGAGAGCTACGTGTGGCACATTTATAACCCTAGCTGCTTGTGAGGCAGAGGCAGGAGGGTTGAAAGTTCAAACCTAGCTCGGGTGACTTAGATGATACTCTGTCTCAAAATAAAAAGGGAGCCGGGGATGTAACTCAGTGTTCCCTGGGTTCAGTCCCTAGTCCTGAAAAAAAGAGAGCGAAGGTAGGAACACTCAGAGCCGTCTTTCCCTTTCCCTGCAGCTTCTCCTCCTTCCCTGCCCTTCCTCTACCAGCTGGCTCAGCTCCTGCACCGGATCCGGAAGGCCATGTTCGCTCACCTCTACCAGCTCCCGCTCCATGACTGAGTGGTCTTCCAAATGCACCTCAGTCTCTCACTCCACATCTCCTCCACAGGAGCAGAATAGCAGGCTTGGCCTGTTGTCACTTGGGCTGCTGTGGGAGTAGGGCCAGCTGCATCTAGCCAGAGCTGATCCAGGCAAGTGAACTGCGTCTCACTGCCGCAGTGCCCTTCCTGCTGCAACCCGCCATGGCTGCCTTGGTGGAGACTGTGGAAACAGAGGGGCCACAGGGAACAGCTGTCCAGAGCAGCACTTCATCCACCCAGAGGGCCCCCGTGAAGGAGTATGTCTCTGAAACATTCCATGTTCTTGGCAAAGCAGGGGCTGACTTTTAGGCTAAGGTGTTAGCAGAGCTGGAAGTTCAGAAAAATCCTAGTGGAGTGACCCTTGACCTTTCACTTTGTTGAAAAACTTATTTCTGAAAACTGTTCCACAAGACAGTACCTTAATTAAGGTGAGAGTGGGGAGAGCTGCTTTCTTTTCTCCTATGCTCCTCTCACAGATCTGGTATAGTTAAGGTGTCAGACCACCGTCCCCATGATCCTCCCATAGATGTGACCCTCCTGCTCCTTGAGGCTCTCACTGTTCAGACGGGAAAGGCTTTTGGAACTACTCAGATGACCGCTGTAAGCGGAGTGGGCTGCTCAGCCCTTATCACCGGGTAAGGTGATCATACTTGGTGCCACTTGGTCTTTAGCTCGGTTTTCCAGCGTGTCGGTGGCCAAGGCCTGTTCTATTACGCTCAGTGTTTGCCCGCTCTTTCCCCTCCTGCCCTGAACTGTCCCACGGCTGTTTCTGCAGGTGGCCCGCTTTCTTGCCTCTTTGGTGTACAGCATGGCAGTCCCCACCCCCACGTCCTGTGTCCTAGGTATGTCCTGTTGTTTGTAGAATGCCCAGATTTTTCTGCTGCTGTGGCCTTGAAAAGTAGGCCAGCCTCAGAGGCTGATGAGCTGAAAATGGAACTGGGTAATGAGGTGAGCTGAAAGGGGGCTGGGCAGAGTGATGTGGGTTTCAAGGCGGTGAACAATAAACCTTGTGGAGAAAGCACTGGAGTCCTGGCTTTGGGAGTTGGAATGCTCAGTGTTTCTCCTCACCTGCTGCAAGATTCTTACATGTTGTGTGTAAGTAAAAGTAAAGCACTACTGTGCCATCAGGACCATGAAAACTTCCCGCCAGGCCTGCCTCTCTTCAGCCAAAGGCTGAACAAACCAAGGTGCTGGGACCCCAGTCAGCACCGATGCCAAGAATATGAGAGGTGCTTACTAGCTGTTCATTGATCAGTTTTCAGGCATTGTGAGTTAATAACATTTTAGCAAAAGAAAACTTGACAGGCCCTGGAATTAAATCTACATTCCTAGGATATGGTCCAACTCTGTAGGAAACAAATCTATGCTTCTTTATATAGGCTCTAAATTGAATTTAGGTCCTGGGGACAGAAAGAGAGATAGGTTTGATATCCTCCCTTAGAGCGATTTTGTCTCCCTACCCACCCTGATTTGGAGTCTTACTGTGTTGCCCAGGCCGGCCCCAGGTGCTGTTTCAGCCCCTAAGTTGTGTGTGTGTGTGTGTGTGTGTGTGTGTGCATGTGCGTGTGCGCGCGCGCTGATGGGGACTTTTGGATGAGTAAATGAGGCTGTGCTTAGCATGTTCTACCTCAAGGAAGAGCGCTGCCAGGCAACTCTGAACCATTGGTGGTACATGCGTGACTGTCTCATTAGGTGGCGTGGGACAGTTCTGTTGGGTGGTACAAGCCACCTGATGGGACAGTCGTGCATGTGCCAGGCCCAGCTGCACCCAGTTCCCAGCTGGGACCTGGGAGTGAGAAGCTCACAGGGGTTGGTCAGTGGATTAGCCCAGCTGATGGAAGAGGGCCATGTGCTTTTTGTGAGTTTGCATTGTTTTGTGTTGTGAAAACCCTGAGCAGAAAGATTTGATTACGCCCATCTCATCTTTCTGTCTCCTTGAGTTCCCCTGTGTTCTGCTCACAGGCCTTCAGGGTTTCTGTTTGTCCTGAACCCTGCAGCACTGCCTGGTACACTGCCCCAGCTCCTTGTCTAGTCTGGTGAGGAACTCTGAACCCAGAAATCTGAGCTCTGCTCCTGTAACCTTGACCTTTTCTGAAGATGGAGCCAGGCATTTATTTTGGTTCTTAACTCTGGGTTCAGTGCAGTCAAAGTGAAGGTAGGATTTGCTTGATAAACATATACCTGCACTGCCCAATACAGCCAAATGAGACTTGAGCATTTGAAAGGTGGCTAGCCCAAATTGAGACATTCTGTCTTTGTAAAATACACACTGGATTCAATGACCAAGTACAAAAAAGAAAAGGAAGCCAGGCATGGTGGTGCATATCTGTAATCCTAGCACTCTGGAAGGCTGAGGCAGGAGAATTGCAAGTTTAAGCCTAGCCTGGGCACTTAGCAACTTAGCAAGATCCTGTCTCAAAAAATGAAAAAAAGGCTGGGGGTGTAGTTCAGTGAAGGCGTTGGGTTCAATCCCCATTTTAGGGCTGGGGAGGGGTAGAAACAATAATTTTATATTGAGTTGCATGTTAAAATGATAATATTTTGGATATATTACATTAAATAAAATCTATTAAAATTAATTTCATCTGTTTCTGCTTTTTGTCAGGAGTCTCCTAGAGTGTTTAAAATAACCTACGTGGCTCACATTTGAACATATACATCAGCCAATTGAGAGGGGATGGAGATCAGGGAAGGACCACGTACTGTGGGATTTGGGGATGTTAGGTCTGGAAAGAGCCTCGGTCACAGATCATATCTATAACCTTCTTCTTTTTCAGTTAAGGAAATCAAGAACAGAAAGCTGAGGCCAGTGGCCCTGAGTCATAGAGCCTGTATGAGACTTGGGCCTCTCTGGTCCCTGAGGTCTGGCGCTCTCTTTTGCTCCCTAACTCCTCACTGTCACTCCTGGGGTGAAGTTCACTGCAAAAGCCACAAAAGGGTAGTCATGGAAAAGAAAGTCTGTTTTTCTGTCCTGTTTATTACCAGTCCCCCATTTCCTGCCCAGAGGGAACCATCGCTGCAAACGTGTTTAACCTTCCAGACAGTCTCTGAAATTTTTCCTTTCTCTTACCCAAATGATAGAATGCCATACTTTTGTTTAGTAAGTTAATCAGTTTGGGGTCGTTGTTCCCTATGAGCACATGGAGAGCTCTTTCAGTCTTTATTGCTGTGCATTATTCCATTGTATGATAAGATCACACAGTGTATACTTTTAAAAAACATTTTTTTTGAGATAAGTTCTTGCTAGGTGGGTCAGGCTAGTCTTGAACCTCTGGGGTCCAGATCCTCCCACCTCAGCCTCCTGAAGAGCTGGGACTACCGGCAGGTGCCGCTGCACCTGGCAGCCTCTTCCTCTCTAATACTGTAGGCAAGAGTCATCTCTTCTTTATTGTCACCTCCTTGCAAACCCAGAGCAGCTGCTTGGCCTGCCCGGTAACTACCCCAGCTACATGGGGACAGAGTCTTCAAAGTCTGGACATCAGTTTTCTCCTAAGTCTGCATTTTAGCGGTCCCTACCATCTGGTTAAAGCAGCCAGAAGAAATGGCAGAAAGAGAAGGCCCGACATGAACTGTAAATAGGGCACTACTGCAGGCCTCACACCCTCTCTTCCCTCCTTGCGTGGAAAAGGCCAGCTTAATAGACTTTGACCTCTGCCTGTCCCAGCTGGAGTTGTTGTAATTGTGTTTGTCTCCACCTTGGTTAGACAAAATGTCTGCCTCCTGGCCAAGGTCTGCCCCACTGCCCTGGCACCTCCCTGAGCTTAATACGTGGAGGGTTTACCACAAAAGTATAGGGCCCTTTTCTTCTTTTCCCCTGAAAACCTTAGTATTTTGGAGTGGAAAGAAACTAGATTGGAGGGAGTAGGCACAATGCCTCTAGCAGCTCAGCAAATCCCTCCCTGTGTCATTTCCCCAGTTATGAAATAGGGTAAAGGTAGCAATCCAGACATTGTTTGCCAGCCTCTAAATTTCTTGATAAAACAACTCTTTTCTGGTTTTGTGTGTGTGTGTTGCGCTCAGGATGGAAGCCTGAGCCTTACACATGTTAGACAAGTGCCCTTCCTGAGAGCCGCACCCCCAGCCCTTCTTTTCTTATCCAAAATAAGGCTCAGAGTAGTCCTTACTTGCAGGGCATGGTGGCATGCATCTGTAATCCCAGGACTTGGGAGGCTAAGGCAGGAGGATCACCATGAGTTCAAGCCCAGTCTGGGCTACATAATGAGTTCAGGGCCAGTCTGAACTACACAGTGCGACCATGTCTCAAAAACAAAATCAAACAAAATAAAACAAAACAAAGTAGTCCCTACCTCTCCAAGGTTCTTCTTTCCACAGTTTCAGTTAATTGTGGTAAATCTTGGACAGTGCTGGGCTCTCTATATACAATACATTGAGATATTTGGCAGCGGGGGGCAGGGGGAGTATGCTTATTCACATAGCTTTTATTACAGTATATTGTTATAATTGTTCTATATTATTGCTGAGTATATTAGGTTCTCTAGAGAAGCAGAATCAACAGGAAATACATAATTACAGAAAGGGACCTACTCGGTAACAGGGTTAGAGCTGGGAGAGTCTGCAGGGGCTGTCTGCAGGAACAGAGATACAAAGATCCACAATCTTACCCAGAACTGTGCTCCACTAATCTAGGTATTTCTTGATCTAGTCAAGTGGCTGTACCCTGATTAATGCTCATACTAGGTGGTGTTATTAATCTCTTCCTGTACCTAGTTTATAAATTAAACTTTATCTTAGACACAGACAGATATAGATATATGGGAGAAAACAGTAGATAGTGAATTTGTTACTACCTGCAGTTTCAAGGATCCACTTGGAATATTGCCCTTGTGTAGGGAGAGGGGGACTACTGTATATCTATTTTCGAAAATACTAGCTGGTGTGGTGGCACACACCTGTAATCCCAGCACCTGGGAGGCTGAGGCAGGAGGATTGCCATGAGTTCAAGGCCAGCCTGAACTACATTGCAAGACCCTGTCTCAAAAAAACCCCCAAAAAAGAAAATATTAAAAATTGTGTAGAAGAAATACAGGCCTCTTGATCCCACTCAGACATAATCACTGTTAATACTGGTTGATTTTCTATCTATTTTAAAAAGTTGTAAACACCTGACCTCTTGGCGGCCCTTGAGAATCTGTGGAGCTGATGGCAGTTTGCAGACAGAATAGTTTATGTATGAGAAGGACCGGCAGGCAGCTGGTGTCCTCTGCCCTGTAGAGGGGACATGATCTCTAAAAGGTGGGCTGGGGACAAGGGGTTGTGCAGATTTGCCCTTCCCTGCGAGACCAAACAGCCTGAGATGCACATGGGATTGCAGTGTGCCCAAGTGTGCCTGCTCTTGCCAGCGGGGCCAAATCCTGGTACATGGCTAAGATCTTGCGGCCCACTTCTAATTTTAATACTATTGACCCAAACTCATATTTAGCTGCGTCACAGCTCCTGTTTTGCAGTAGCCTCTTTGAAACTTCTTACATCCCTTATCACCTTTGTACCATCTGAGGTGGGGGCATTAGATTAGATGGAGACTGACAAACATAAGATAATATTTGGGGAGTTGGCTGAAAATCAAAAGGATTTTTGCAGAAATGTGTCAGTTTAGTGTTGCAAAAACTCAAAACACTCTATGGAGACATTTCTTAAGCAGAAAACCAATTTGTATGGTCCATAGAATGTAACTAACAGGTTCTCACCCTTAGAGATCTTAAGTTCTGAAAAAAAAAATTCATACTTTTTTTGTTAAATTTGAAGTTCTGGGAATCGAACCCAGGGCCTCAGGCATGCTAGGTATGATGGTCAATTGATTGTGTCAATTTCAGTAAGAGAAACTCAACTAAATTGACTGAGCAATTCCACACTCTGGGTGTAGTAGACCCACCCTAGGCCAGCTTGTCACCTGCGTGGTATAAAGGGGAAATGAAGAAGACTGATCTGCTTCAGTTTCTTCAGAGGATGAGGCCCATCAGCCTCCAGGTACAGACTCGTATGGGACACTGCTGTGAGCTCCAGACATTCAGCTGATCCTTCAGCTCGCCAGTGCTCAGACAGACCTCTGCATTCTTCCACAGCTGACTCTGTGGGTGGCCCTTGTAAACCAATGTGTAAATTCTTATGTATTCATCTATCTTGTATTATATCTGTTTCTCTAGTAAGTACTGATTGATACACTAGGCAAGCACCCTTCCAGTGAGCTCTACCCTCATGCCTCGTAACAGGCTTGTTTTCCAAGTTCATAGACAATCAGCCTTGCTTGGCTTCTAGCTCCATCTCTAGCCTGACTCCTCCTTGTCTGCTTCCTTAGTTGGTCTCTCTCTTTCTCGTTCTGTCGCGTGGGGGCCTTCAAATTTGGAGTCAGTGCATCCTCAAACTCTGCCTACATTTTTTTTTTCTATACCTCCTCTCCCTTCGGGAGTTGTTTTACTTCTATGGATTGAATATCACCTTTATCTGAATGTCTCTCAGTTGCCAGCTCCATCCCTGACTACTCAGAATTTGTCTAATTCTGTTTCTGATTGCAGAGAAACAATCTCCCCATCTTGTCCTTCCACCAGGACTCTTGCTTTCTGTTCTTACTGTTGGTCAGCCTCATCCCCAAGCCCATTCAGGCCCAAGTGCTCTTTTCTGTACTTCATTTTCCCATAGTGTATTTAAACTCTTTATTCAGCCAGATTTCGCTTAGGAGGCCTTTCCTGGCTACCCTCACTATTACAATACTCTTACCTTTTTAGCCATTCTCTTATACTTAATAGTTAAACCATTCATTTTGCTAAGTCAATAGGCATTTGTTTTGTTCTTTAATGGTTTTGTCTCTCCAACTGGCAAGAAGGCTTTGTGGGGGTGGGTACCATGTCTTTCCTAATAGTAATAATAACAACTAATATTTGTAAGGTGCTTGCCATGTGCCAGGCACCTTTCTAAGCACTTCACATATATTAACAAATTGAATCTTACAGCAAACCAGTCAGATGGGTATTATTGTCCCCATCTTAGAGATGACTGAACAGACAGAGAGGGCCTCAGAAACTTGCCCAGTGCCCCACAGCTATTAAGTGGCAGAGCTGAGGTTTGAAGCCGTGCCGACTAGCACTGCTGTTATCATCTTGCAGCACCTAGAATGAGGCCGTGTGTGAAAGAGGCCATGCAGTAAAGATGTATTGGACGAACTTGGATTTTGGCCTTGGGAGTTAGAGGAAGGAAGAAAAAGAAGCCATAGAAGTTGGGCAACAGTGAAAGTGTCAGGACTGAAGTGTGAGGGTAGGAAGGGGAAGGATTCCACTTTGGCACCTTTTTCAGCAGTGTCCCCAACTCTGCCCACCAGAGAGGGAGAGCGGCAAGTGTTCTTTTTCAAAGGTACTGGCAGTGACAAACAGCCTGGTGCGTGACCTTCTACAGATACAAATACAAGCTGGTGGTTCCATCTGATGATTCAGGAGAATGAGCCAAGCTCCTGGATGCCAGTACTGTAGCTGGATCCCAGAAAGTGGGATGCATTCTCTGAAAGGAGACACTGCATCTTTGGTCCCTTCCAAACTCTCGTCTGAGAGTTGTGCTCACCCTCTCTAGTCCATTGCCACACCAGGAGCTGGTAAGATTGCCTTGCCGCTCTGCAGAATCCACTCTCTCCATTCCCAGGCTCCCTGTGTGTTTGGGCTCTGGCAGTGGATGGCAGCTTCCTTCAGCAGGACCCACTGCTCTGGCGCACTTGGAAGATCCTACTTCTTCCCTCTTAGTACTTACAGGCATTCTGTCCTGTTCATGGATTTGGTGATCTCCGAGGTTTTCAGAATGCTAAAGAAAATGGCCAGAAGACATTCTCCCAGGAAAAATATTATTACAAGCCTTTTTTTGGCACTAGGGATGGAACCAGGGCCCTTGTTCACGCTAAGAATGTGCTCTACCCTGCAAGACCCAAATGTGTGTGTGTGTGGTGTATGTGTAGGTGTGTGAACCCAGAGTTACTCTACCACCAATCTACATTCCAGCCCCTTTTATGTTTTAGTTTGAGATAGGGTCCCACTAAGTTGCCCAGGTAGACCTTGAACTTGCAGTCTTCCTGCCTCAGCCTCATAAGTAGCTAAGATTACAGCCTGTGTCACCACAGCCAGCCTGCAAGGCTTTTTTTGAGAAACAAGGCCTAAACCCAATGGAGTGCAAGTGACAGGCAATGAGGGATGGTGTTTGAGTATGCACTCTGGGACTGTAATGCCCAAATCCATATCTTGACTCCCCTACTTTGATCTTGGGCAAACTAAGACCTTTCCTGTGTCTCAGTTTGTTTATCTGTAAAATGAGGATAGTAGCAGTGCTTACTACATAAGATTATTGACAGGATTGTGGTGCTAATACACATGAAACACTTAACAAGTGCGTGAAAGTCATGAGCAGGTGCTGGTTATTGTTGTTGTTGCTGTTACTTAAGCATTCATTGGAGGAGAGTCAGAGGTGTTTTCCCGAACACGCGGTGCCGGAAAGGCGGCCTGCTCTGATTCCTGGTACTCAGCAGAGGAATTATGCTTTGCAGATGCTGCGAATACTAGCATAAGTATTAAGCCCTTTTTTATAAGTTCATTTAACAACAAACTTTTTGGGGTGGCAGGATCTATGTGTGTAGTCTAGGCTGACCTTGAATTTGCTGTTCAAGGTTGGCCTTTAACTTGAAATCCTCCTAGTTCAGTCTCCTGAGTGTTGGAATTACAGGTGTGTGCTGCCATGGTTGGCTAATATTTAACTTTCTGAACACCCAACAAATTCATGTGGCCTTTAAAAAGTATGGCCAGTGAGGGGTGAGGTGTGGCTTGGTAGCAGAGCGTGCGCATATCACATGTGAGGCTCTGGGGTCAATATCCAGTACCACATGCAAATACACACACACACACACACACACACACACACACACACACACACAAATGAAATAAAAAGGTTAAGCCAGGCATGGTTGTGCAGGCCTGTAATCCTAGCTCTTGGGAGGCTGAGGCAGGAGAACTGCTGCAAAATTAAGGCTAGCCTGGGCTGCATAACTCCAGAGTGAGTTTAAGGCCAGACTAAACTGCATAGTGAGATCCTGTCTCAAACAAACAAACAAACAAACATCCCCCAAAAAATACCTTCCCAAAAGAAACAGGATAAGTAGATGGTAATTTTTGCGTTGTGGCACATTTATCTGTGCTGTTAAAATGAATCAAGTGCTAGACCAAAAAGATAGTATGCTCTCTGGCATTTTCGTTTAGGTTTGCAGGAACAGGATTGGGGCTAATGAGTGAGTGGGGAGATAGAATCTGGGAGGCTACATATATACACACACATCGATGCTAATGATATATGTACCTGTAGGCCCAGCTGCGGGGGAGGCTGAAGAAGGAGGGTCGGTTCAGCCTGGGGGTTGGAGGCCAGCCTGGGCAACATATATCACTTAGTGCTGAGTAAACCACTTCAGATGATGACAGTCCTATTTCTTTGGGAGGAGGGAGTATTTTCTTGGGATAAAAATGCTCCAGAAGTGGATTTATACCATGAGTTATGCGAACAGTTTTCCTGCTCTTTTAACATACTGTCAGGATGTGGTTGAGAAAGATCAGATCGTTTTGTAATGCCCATAGCAATAAGTGAAATACCTGAAAAAAAGTGACACAATTTGACCAATTGTTTCGATATCTGATAGGAAAGAAATATTAAGAAAGGTGAAAAATGAACTACACGTAACATCCCATGGCCTCAGAGAGGAGGAGATGATGACCTGACTCCCTTATCTTTCCTGTGGTGCCACTTTACCCCACACAGACCTCTTGGTGCCGCTTTCAGGGCTGGCAGCTGGTGGAGGGGGTCACCTGAGCTGTAATGGAGACTTAGATGCCGCGAGGCAGGGCCTTAGGCATTGGCCTCTAATCTGCTTGGACAGTTTGGAAGGAAATGAGTTTTTTTCTTAGTCCCTCAACATTTATGGCCTCTGTACTTCAGTGTCTGGACTTACAAGCACTGTCTCACGTTCTCTTCTCCTGAGCTCTGTGTGATGGATGGGTGACATTTTAAAGCTTCACCCCCTCCAGGAGGGGTGAGTTGAACCTGGAGTAAAAGCTAAAGCTAAGGCGATGAGGCCCTGAGAGTGGCTATTTCTGACATGACCCAGGCAGGAGGAGTGCGAGCAGTGGGAGAATCAGGGCCTTCCCCAGCCTAAAACAACACAGGTGCCCAAGGTCGATTTTGGAACAAGGATTGCCTAGGAGAAGGGCCAGCCAGATTTCACGTCCCAAAGTTATCCTGAGAGAGACCTTGTCCTCAGTGGCCTCTTGATGATCATAGCTGCCAGAATGTGTAGACTTCAGGGAGCCACTTTGCAATACTGTGGCTAAAATGCTCTACAGCATGTGAGATGCAAGATTGGAATATTAACATTTAAATTTGAATACACATGAGGGGCTGGGGAATAACCAGTGTTAATTACGTACGGCAAGTACTTCAACCTAGATACTCTGCTGATAAGATAGGGTTTCTCTCTGGATTCACAGCCTCACTTGGGCAGTGTGGGTGCCAGGAGACTGACAGGCCTTCCTGAGTCTCTTCCTCGGGGCTCCCAGCCTCCCTTTCCAAGGCGAACTGCATCTTTGCACTCCAGCCACCCTGCAGCACGGAAAGCCCTTGGTATAGTGGCTGGCATATAGAAAATGCTCACTGTCAGGAAATATATAAATAAGAAATACAGAAATGTATTAGTCAGCTTTCCTATCACTGGTACAAGTTACCTGCCCACAACTTAAAGGAGGAGAAGTCATTTGGCTCACAGTTGCCGAGGATTCAGTCCCTGGTCAGTTGGCTCCAAGACAGAAACATTGTGGGAGGGGGCATGGTGGAGCGAAGCTGCTTAGTTCATGAAGGCCAGGAGCAGTGCAGGGGAATGGCACTCGAGAGGAAGGGGCAAGCTACCCGAGGTCATGCCTCTCTGATCTGCCCAGACAGATGTACAGTGTGTTTAACTAATCCCCTGTGTAGCTCCCAAACCAAGCAAGTTGACAATTAAGCTTAACTGTCTCAATAAATATTAAAAAGACTAAATCTTTTCTTGGTTAATTGGTAATAAATATCTTACCTCCTCTTCAGATGAATATGGCTCAGCTTTTTAGATTATCAGTGTAATTATTTGATAGTATAATCTTGCTGCACAAAAATTCATACATGAAGAAATATGCTCACAAAGAGCGATAGCTTGAGATATTTCTAGGTAAATGGATGCATCTCGAGACCATACTCTTAAGCAAAATAAATCGGACATGTGTTTAAATACCACATTGTTTCTCTGGTGTGAGAAACTGAAAGTGTAAATAAAGACTAAAATGCATTACGTTGGGAAAGGGAAGAAATTGTTCAAATGAGAAGGGGAACAAGGGAGGGGGAGGGGGAAAGGAACAGAAGGACAAGAGAAATAAGGAATAGAAAGAAAGGATAGAAACAAAGCTTTTGTAAATAAGGAGGGAGGAGGGTGTGAAGGGAGGGGAGGGGAATAGGAAAAAAAGAAGCAACAAGATATATCGTGTACAGGTACAAATCCCCTATAATGAATGCTGTCACTATGTGTATCTAAAATGTACCATTAAAAAATAAAATTAAAAAAAAGAAATAAACTCACATGTACCATGTACTAACTGGAATTTGGAAGGGGGGTGTGATTTCTTTAAAAGGCCTTTATTTATTTATTTACTTGCTTACTTACTTATTGAGACAGGGTCTCCATATATAGTTCAGGCTGACCTTGAACTCACTATGTAGCCCAGGCTGACCTTGAACTTGCAGCTGTCCTCCTGCCTCAGCCTTCCGAGTACTGGGATTACAGGTGTGTGCCACCACACCTGGCAAAGGCCTTTAAAACATGGTATGGATGGCTGTTTTTTTGTAAACAGGCTGGATCTGACTTCAGTTTTCCATCTGCAAAAAGGATTTTCCAGAAAAACATAACTAATGGGAGGTATCTTTCTATTATCTATTTATCTACTGTATTTGCCCCAAAATAAGACCTAACCAGAAAATAAATCCTAGAATGATTTTTCAGGATGCTCATAATGTAAGCCCTACCCCCAAAATAAACCTCAGTTAAGATCATCAGCCAGACAGACACATTGCAACACACAACAGATGTACGGAATTATAAAATGATAATATTAATATGCAATTAAATATAAACAAATAATATTAACATTAATACTTAAATGGTAATACAAGTTATAATTAAGTGTTTGTAAATACCCAAGTGGGTGCCTTTGGACTAGAAGTAAATGCCTATGTAAACAGATGAACTCAAGACTTATTACTGAGTGACCAGTCAGACTATGACACAGTGCATGAATAACATGCACACCTGATAACTAATGGCCATGGCTGTGTCCAATATGAATCTTCATCATTCGATATGTTGTGTACTTAATGCACATGTGTGAAATAAAGAAACATTTTCTGAATTTTGGTGCCTGCAATTTTTCATTGCTTTCGTGTGGACCATCATTCTTAACTGTCATCATTTTGTTGCCACTCCTGTCTTTTAAGTCTCCAATTAACACTTGATTTAATGGCAACTTTGTGAAGCCAGCCTGCAAGAGGTCATGACTTGGGTGAAGAATTCATGGGATAAAATCTCTGACAGCTGTGTTGCCAATGCACTATGAGCAGGCTACATGGACATGAAGAGCTCATTTAAGGAGAACGCTATTGCCAGACAGGAGAGATTGAGGCCAATGGTTCTACAGGAAATGGAGTCGCAAGAAATTCAGGCTGGAATTCAGGGTTAGAGAGTTGTGACAATGTTCTAGAAGATATGAGTGTATTTGAAAAAAGGTAGATTGTTGTATATGAAAGAGTAAGCTAGTCCCTGAAAATAACCCCTCTTGCCTCTTTTGGAGCAAAAAGTAAGACTCAGTCTTCTTTTAGGGGAAATACATGTCGATCTAAAGAGGTTTATTTTTATTTATTTTTACAGCACTGGAGATTGAACCCAGGGCCTTGCACATGCTAGGGAAGTGCTCTAGCACTGAACTATACTACCAGCCATATTATTATGAGGAATTATTATTATTATTATTATTATGATGATGAGGAGTTGGCTCTGAGACCACCTCTGATACACTTAACCAGGGACTTCTGGCCAGGAGGGCTGCAGTCATGTAGGTGTATACCACACACACACACACACACACACACACACAACCAGGGACTTCTGGCCAGGAGGGCTGCAGTCATGTAGGTGTATACTACACACAGACACACACACACATGCGCGCCTACATTCTAAAGCAGAAAGTGACAAATGCCATGGAAAAAGTAATAGACTGTGCTATCAGAATTTGGAAGAGAAGTAAATGTGGGGTTGATACCAGTCACTATCCTTTATTGAGTCACCACATCTGGGTTAAGCAGCTGGTGGTTGATGGTCAGTTGCCTGAGAAAAATGGGAGGGACAGAAGCTGGATTACACCCTTTACCATGGTGGGGAATTGAGGGGAAGGGAAGGGGAAACGAGCAGGTCTGATAATGTGGCCAACATCTAAAAGTGTGCAGAAGGTTCTACAGAGGCCAGGCCTACTTCCTCCCACTCCTCCCCAACTAGCAGGCGATAAAGGAATTTCCTTGCCTTTCACCATCATCTGTGAAAGAGGAGGTCCGACTGCTGGGCAAAGGGGCAGTTGAAACCCTGTTATCAGTTCTGATACAAAGGAGAGGAGACATGGGCACATCTGAGACTTTAAAGTAGGAAGGGATCAAGTAGGAAGGGTGCAAAGGTAGAGATTTGGAAGCAGGACAGGGAGAGGTACACTGGTAGAGTAGTAAAAACAGGACCAGATACACTATTAAGCACCTGCTGGCTATCGGCTTTATGTGTGTCCTCTCATTTGAGTCTCCAACAACCCGGGGGGCTTGGTGGGAACAGAAGCCAACCAGGGCAGAGCCCAGCGACTGGCCCAGAACACAAGCAGCAGACCTGTGAGTCCCCGCATCGTGCCGGAAGAGAATGAGAGTTCGGGGGAAATTGCTTCCTACAATTTTTGTCTCGAGAATTTCTACGTTGCTTTCCTGAGCAGCTGGGCTTACAATGGCTGACCTCGCAGAGTGCTGTCGATGTGGAGAAAGTACACTTTGTGCTTTGGTAATAGGACTGCCTCCCCGCGGAGCGGCGAACCCAAACGCGCAATTCCCGACCTGTGAGGGACCCGGGAAGCCGGTCGGGTCCGCGGAACCCGCAGCCTGCAGCTGGCCCCGAAGATCTGAGCGCCGGTGGGCGGGGAAGTGCCATTGTGACCTGCCGGGTCCCTCCCCTCCCGGGCACTGTGATGCTGCCGGGCAGCCGCTGGCCCGGCATGTCTGTCCCCGGCCCCCTCCCGCCCAGCGTGTCACAAGCGCGCAGGCGGCGGTATCTGGAGCAGTCGGGGCGGGCAGGCCCAAGTGCGAAGCGAGCGGGCGAGGACAGCGGCCGCGATGGTGAGCCTTCCCGGGCGGCCGGGCGCCGCGAGCATGGGTGGAGAGCGGGGGCCGATCCATCGCTTTAGATCCTCAGAGCTCAAAATCCTGGGGGTGTCAGTCCGAGGTCAGGGGTGCGCACCTTAGGGCGTGGGACACCTGGTGCCAAGTACTCTTTATCTAGTGGGAAAAGTGGAATCCAAGAGCGAGTCGCCCCTTAAAGGGGCCTAAGAGGGATTTGAGCGCACAGATGAGGGTAGGAAAGACCTGGGAGCCCGGTGGAGGGATGAGATTCTGGGGGAGCCTCCAGACGGGCAGCTTGGGAACCAGGGTGGGAAGGAAGAGTGAGCCCAGGGATTTCGGACAGGTGGTCTGGGTCAGGGCTGCTGGGGGACTGGATGCAGTCAAGTCCCCAAACCCAATCAATGTAACAAGGAATACAGGGCGCTACAGATCCCCCGCGCTGGGGTCGTTCTCTCTTCGTATCCCCGGATCATCGGGTTTTCTGCACTCACAACTCCCATGCAGCCGGCGCTGCAGGGGCAATCAGCGTCCCAGGCGCCTGGCACCCACGCAACTTCCCCGCTTTGTCAGCGGTGAAAGCCAGAAAGTCTTTGGCGCTCGGAAGTCTCCCTCCCGGGAGGTCAAGGGACCTTGGACTTCTCGCTGGGGGCCCCACCTTGCGTTGGGCAACCGCAGATTTATTTGCTGGCGGAGCTCCGCAAAGCCGGGTTATCCCTCTCCGTAGAGCTCCTCCTCCCGCGGCGCCCGTGGGGGGACAGGGGGGCTTATTTGCTCCAGTCCCCTTCCCTGAAGGCCCGAAATCGAGGAACCTCTCCCGGGGTCTTGATATTTCAGCACTAGGGAGGTGGGTCGGAAAGGCTAAAGGTGGAGAGTGCGGGCGGAATAAGCGTGTCTGCGGACCAAGGTCAAGTTCTCTAAGAGCTCTTGCTCCAAGTGTCAGCGACAGCGCGCCGGCGAGAACCTCCCCTCCTCCCCACCTCGATCACGGGGAAAGCGCCCAGGGCTTTCAGGCTCTGTCCCTAGCTCCGCTGCTCTCGCTTCCAGTCTGTTTGGCACCCTCCCTCTCTCTAGCATTCTCCTGACACAGCCAGAGCTTGCAGACGGGAATCTGAGGAGGAGTGGAGGGCTTTGGGACAGACCCATTTCCTCCTGAAGCCCCTGGTGCGCCGCCATAGAAGGTGCCCAGAGATGAGAGTACAGAATTTTGGCTCATGGCTCTGCAGCTAGCTGTGTGACATCCAGAAGGTCCCTAAAACTCTCTGGACTGGTTCTCATCTACAAAATGAAAAGGGATTATATTTCACAGTCCAAGGCTCCACATAGGTTTTATTATTTTTGACTTATTATAGAGAAAGAGCTTCAAACACATACAAGAGCAAATGGTGTAATTATTATATACATCATCCAATATCAACAATTACCAACTTATAACCTGTCTTGCTTCATTTATTCCTCCTTACATTATTCTGAAGCAACTCTTAAGCTACTTGCACTAAAATGTAATATTTATACTATCGCCAGGTATGGTGGCACAAGCCTGTAATCCCTGTTACTTGGGAGGCTGCGGCAAAAGAACTGAAAATTTGAGACCACCAAGACATGGAGGGAGGAGAGAAGGAGGGGAGTGGAAGGGGACATAAAAAGAATTAAGATGTATTATGTACAAGAACAACTCCTCGTGATGAATGTAATCATTGTGTGCTGCAAATATGTACTAATATAAATGAAAAATTTAAAAGAGAAAGTTCAAGACCAACCTGGGCAACTTAGGAAGATCGTTCTAATTTTAGTATATGTGCTACTGAAGCAAGCACAGGAAGATCCTGTTTCAAAATAAAAATATAATGTGTTTGGACTGTAACTCAGTGATCCCTGGCTTCAATCTCCAGTACTCCTCCCCCCAAATATATGACATTTAGCTATTGGTTAATAATACATAATTTTAATTATAAAGTATCATTTTCAAAATGCTTCCCTTTGCGTGTTTTAACTTTGATCTGAATGTCATAGTGGCTGTCAGAGTAGTGCCGGAAGGAAGCTTGCAGAGGTATGAGGGGAGATAGAATCCAGCACTTTAACAAACTTCAATGTGTGTTCAGTAGGCAAGTTTCTGAAAATATCTGGTAAATCAAAAACTTAAACAGTAATACCTTCTTCTAAACATGTTTAAGAACTTTAGGATGTACTTAAGAATTTCAAAAAGAATTCGAAAATTTTGGAAAACGAATCTATTTTATTCAGTTTGAACACTGAATTTTGTATAGTAAATTCTATCGACCACTGTTTTAATGGGTAAACATTTTCTATTCATAGATCATCTTTTTTTGTGTGATGCTGGAGATCAAACTCAGGGCCTTGTGCTTGCAGGGCAAGCACTCTAACCACTGAGCTAAATCCCAAACCCAGAACATCTTTTTAAAACTCCTTTGATTCATGTTTTCCTCCTCCGGTGCTAGGGATAGAATCCAGGGCGTCATGAATGCTAGGCAAGTGCTCTACCACTGAGCTACATCCCCAGCCCCTGACATTCCTAAAAGGCTAGAGTGGTACATCTGTAAACCTTGGCCTCAAGAATCCCACCCTCCCTCCTAGAAAGACATTACTTCCTCTAGGGGTTAGGCTTCAGGTGTCTGTCTCTATACTCCCCTTTCTCTATGGGAGGTAGGGAGGCTTCCTATGTGGTAAGGAGAATTAGACTTGGCATTTCTGTAGGTTTTGGGTAAGAAATATATCTCTGACGCCAAGCACCTTTTAAATGCATTCCTGCGGTTACTGGGCAATTGGGGATTTGCTTGTGTGTATTGCCTCCTGCTCCCCAGTTACCCACTATACCCACACCACCCATATCCTCCAGCATTTCCAGACTAGAGCCTCAAGTTACACAGTATAAGAAGACTCTAATTTAAACCTGCTCTTTGCAAACCCTCTGTTCTTAATGATCATATCAGCGGGCTAATTCTATAACCTAGCATCCCATTTGCTTCCCTGTGTCCTTCTAGTAAGCAGTTCTCCTGGGAAGTCTGGCATCTTTTTGGGAAGTAGTGTGGAGAATCCAGGCCAGGTCAGTCGTACTTGGGCACAGAGGGACTTTGTGTGGTCTGTAGGAAGTGGGCGCACCTGCAACACAGCCTCCTTAACCACATCCCTTTTGTGCTAGGGAGCACCAGGTGAGTTCTGATGAGGAATGGCATCAAATGGTGACACAGATTCTGTCCACCACCAAAAATAGATGGTTAGAGGGCAGGGGTGTTCTGGAGGTGGGGGAGGAACTGCTCTCTATGGTCCTCTGTCCTCTGTCCTCTGTCCTGCGCGGGTAGGCGTGGCTGCACTCTGCTTAGTCGGACCCTAGAGCCCTGTGCGGGATGCCCAGGGGGCTGCACGTCACTCCTGCATCCTTCCTTCTTATCATCGAGAGCAGGTTTCCCCAGGGGTCCTTGGGTACCTGCTTCTGTGCATGGAGCCAGCTTTGCTGGCTCCGGGCAAAGCTGCTGGATAATTGAGAAACAACTGGTGACGTTTGATAGGAAGCTTCCAGGCTCAGGTCAAGCCAGGGCAGCGCTGGAGGTGGAGGTATGAGTGCCAGTGCCGTGTCCCTTCTGAGGGCGCTCTTGAGTGACCTTGAAAAAAGGTGAAAAGTTAAAAATAATTTCTGAGGAGGAAATAGCTGGTGAATAGAAGGCCAGTGATGGGCGGTAGGTGGGAGGATGTGGCATTCTTAGTGGGAGGAAGTGGATCAACTGCTCCTTTTCCCTTGGGCCACCAAGGAACCAACAATGGCAACAGTATCTGTGGCCTTTGTGGTTGGCCTTTCCTGTGTGTCAGTGTCTTCTTTTCAGCATTTCTCCCAGATAACGAGCTGGGGAGGGGAATGGGAAAATGCAGTGGGCAGAACATGTGTCATATAAAAAAATCCTGTAGTTGTCCCCAAGGTCAGCTAAAGCCCAACAGCCTTTTGACACCATAGAGTCAGTTGTGCTGGCCATCTGTTTACCACCCCGTCACTCCTACAGCAAATGCAAGTCAACCTATGCTGTCCTAGCTGCCGTGCCCCTTTCCCAAGCCACCTTTGTGCCTGGATGTTAATTTAGGTCGACTCTTTGTTCCCTGTGTTTCTGCTTTGCTCTCTATTTGTTCTGAATGATTCCACATACACTGTAATTTGAAGGGTTCTGAGCAGAGATAATTCAGTCTTTCATGAATCACATTTGTTCTTACTTTAATTATCCCTCTGGAACATTGCGGGTCTACTTTTCACTTGCCATCCTTGACCTAGGTCCTAAAATATATGTGATGTATTATTCCAGTCTGACAACTAGAAATAATTTGGTGTAATAATAGGCTTCCTGAGAGCAGCTGTGTGGCATCTGAGCATGCAGGTGGTCAGGGACGTGGACTGGTCTCAGGTTTTCACATGGCACACACTGCTGGCCTGTGTGTGTTCCTTTCCTAGATAATCTGCCAGTTTTGCTGTTTCATGGTACTTTGAAATGATTTTTAAAGCCTCAAAGCCTTCTTCTACTGAAGATAGTGATTAGTTCACTTTAGCCCTCTGAGAATAAAGCAAAAGGAAATGACACATCAAAATGGAGAGAAATATTTTAAGTAGGGTTGGCATAAGGGTTTCTTGCAGTGGAATTATAAAAGCCCTGTAAAGTTCTACAGGTTTCTTTTTTGGATATTCTCTAGAACATCCGCTGTCTTCTCCATGGTGTTGGCCACAGGGAGCACAGATGTCCTATCTGCTCTGCCCTTCATGAGCCCGTACTCGGGGCACACTGGGCAGTTGTGGGACCTGCCCTGAATTTTCCTGCCTCTCGTTCCCATGGCTCCTCAAGCCACCTGCAGTACCCCCAGGTCATCTTGTCATGTCTGAATTCTTCAGGGTCCCTGTGAATATTCCTCTCTGGGGAATCCAAAGCAGCAGTTGCCTTTTCACCTTTGAATTCCCTTACACTTGGTGTGTGGACCTTTTAGGCATTGGCTGCTCTCCTTGTTAAGTGGGCTGTGAGCCTGGCAAGGGCTTTGCCCTGACTGTTGTCATGGTTACTGAGCCCCTGCCGCATTCACATAGTGCTGGCTGCTCAGGATTCAGCTACTCTCTCCACAGGGATTCCAATTACAATATGCTGTGATGAACACGACGATGGTGACGAAGGGCTTCTAGCAGCACAGAGCAGGGGACCTGTGCTAGTCTGTGGCTATCCAGACTGTCTTCCTGTAGGAAGTGAGATTTAACTCAAGACCTGAGGGAGGAATAGGGGCTGGCCCTCTTCCTTTCAGTGCCTTCTTTCATGTAGTACCACGGAAAACATCTTTTGTAAGAATGAACAGAATAGGTGACTTTCACAGGTATCCAGCACGAGGTGTGTTGAGGGAGTGCCATACTGTTCTGGAGAAGAACCCCTAAGTCCCTCCATCTCCCTGTCTTTGCTCTTTGGATTGTTGGGGCAGAGAGTCTCCAGCACCACCCAGGAGACCCCTCACTTCATAGGGACCCAAGAGAACAGGAGACCAAAGGGTATCTCTGTAAGCCCAGATTCAAAATAGAACTGTGTATGTGTGTGAGAGAGAAATAGTTTGGGAGAGAAAGCAAGCACTGTGGTTGGCTGAAGAGGGGAACCTGAAATATGAGTTTGGAGCAAACATATGACTTAAATATCCTCTGCTGGGTCAGCTTACCCTGCCTCCCCCTCACCGGTTCTGAGAAATAGACTCCTGGTTCTACCAGAGAAGGATGACCCGTTTTCAAAGAGGCTGCCCTGATCTGCTCTGCTTCTCTCTGCACTGGAACTTTGTCTGTAAGCTTGGTCTTGATGTCCGCTCCGGGCTTGATGTAGATGCGGACAAACCCAGGGCCCTGGAAGTTCAGAGTGCAGGCGAAGCAGAAGGCAAAAGGAAGAACTCAGGCTGGGTTTGAGACCCTGGGTCCTAGTTTAGGCTCGTCTGCTGCAGAGCTGTAAATCCTTTACCTCGAGGAGCCTCGGATATTTTCATTTGTAAAACAATAAAGAGGGCTGTGTAAGTGATCCGTGAGACCCATTCACACTGGTATCCCAAATATTCTGATCTAACACATCCCTATTATGACAGATGGATGAGCTTTCTTGGGCTAAAGATGACATCAGCACTGGGTTTGCTCTGTGGTAGTCGTGCAGACCCCGCAGGCAGGAAGATCGGACAGTGGCTGGAGAGGGCTGCGCCATGCCTGAGCCAGAGGATCTCCATGGGGGAGCTTTGGGCTTTTCCTAGTTCCCTGTGTGCTAGTCAGGTTTCCGTTACTGGAACAAAAAACCCGAGATGATCTACTAACAAAGTGAAAAGAGTTATTTTGCCTCACAGTTTTGGAGATTTCAGTCTCTGTTCAGTTGAGCTTGTTGCTTTTGGGCCTGGGCAGCACCACAGTATGGTGAGGGAGCGCGTCACGGCAGGAGCGTGGCAGTGCAGAGCCGCTCCACCTCATGGCCAGCGAGCAGAAGAGAGAAGGGGAAAGAGACTCGGCTCCCACAACCCTGGCGGGGGCAGCCTCAGGATTCCCACTGGATCCTACACTTTACAGGTTCCACCACCTTCCAATACTGCCACTCTTTAAAAGCACCCAGGCCTTTAACACATGGGCCTTTGGGGACATTCTAGATCTGAGCTACAGCACCCTACATGGAGCAGGTGCAAAAGCCCAGTGGGGTGCTGAGGACGTGGAGACCTCAGGGCTCCATCAAGCTTTGTGTAGTTGTTTGTAATGTCTTTTGCAATTTCTTTATGTAACTTTGAAATTACTGTGTGCCCTCACAAATAAGGCCCTTAGTAAATATTATCTGAACAGATGCCTACATGAAATAGGACATGAAAAGCTTGGGCCCTCAGGATAAGGTAGTCACAGTAACTCCTTTTATTTTTCTTTCCTTTTTATTTTATTTTATTTTTTTGATACAGGGTCTCACTGTGTAGTCCAGGCTGGCCTCAAACTGGCAGCAACCCTTCTGCCTCACCTTCTGCAGTGCTGGAATTACAGGCGTGTGCCACCATGCCTGGCTATTTTGCTTTTTACTATTAAAACTTTCAAGTCTCCAGGAAATCAGATATAATGCCACACATATATCTGTCATCTAGCTGTAATAAAAAACTTTTTTGCCTTATTTATTTAACTGCTGTGTTTGTTATTTTAAAGTAGGGTAGGGCATGCAGCTTAGTGGTAGAGCACTTGCCTGCATGTGCAAGGCCCTGGATAGCATCCCTATCACTGAAAAACAGAAAACAAAAGCATAAGTAAAGTACAGGCATTATTATATCTGTATTCCTAAATACATTAGATACAATTCTAAAAAATAAGGGCATTTTCATACTTTAGCCACATTTTCATTATCATGCTTAATAAAATCAACCAATTTCTCTATGTGACCCTCCAATTTTTTGATTTGTTCAAACCAGAATTCAAAGCCAACATAATATATACAGTTATTATGTAGCTTAGTTACTTTTCATATGGGACATTCTCTCCTATCGCTTTTATTTTCCATTAATTAAAAAGATTGGATTAGTTGCCCTGTAGGATGTTCCACTGGGTGTGCTGTGTTTCTTCTTGTCATACAATTTATACCCCCCCACCGTGTTTTCTACAAAACGGAAGCAAAATCTAAAGTGTTGAGTAGGTTAAGGCCTCACAGGTGGTGTTCTGTGTGTTACACTGCACCACATCAGAAGGGCTTTAATGTCTGATTGTGTTGCTATTAGTGATGTTAAGGTTCTCCTCCTCTTCCTCCTGTTCTTTCTTGTCTTCCTCCTCTCCCTCTCCCCCTTCTGATGCTGAGGATGGGACCCAGGGCCTTGCAATACTAGGCAAGTTATGTACCACTGCGTCACATCCCAAGCTGCTCCTCTTCCTCCTCTTTCTCTTTCTTTTGCAGTACTGGGGATTGAACTCAGGGCCTTTGCAGAGAGCTATATCTCCAGCCTTTTTAAATTTTTGAGACACTAAGTTGCTAAGTTTTCCAGGCTGGGCTTGAACTTGTGATTTGCCTGCCTTAGCCTCCCAGAGTGTTGGGATTCCAGTCCTTATTTCTTTTTGATGCTCCTGTTTGGCAGCGGAAGGCTCTTCAAGTTGGCTTATGCATTATCAGGCACTATGCAATGTTCTAGGCTTATCTTGTACATTCTTTGTACCAGACTTGGAAACCTCCATTTCTCTGAAGAGCCCTGAGTACCATTCCAGTTAGTGGGAATGGTACCGAGAGACCATGCTTTTCTCTTGACTGGTACAGCTACTCTTGGCTTTCGGGAACACCTACAGCTTACTAGTCATTTCCGAGTCTTAAATTTTGTAACTCCAATTACTTTTGTGAATTAATTTAGCAGGAAAGACAGTTCTTTCTTAAGTGTGTATGTGTGTGAACGTGTGTGTGTGAAAGAGAGAGACCAAGAGAGAGCAAGAGAGAGAGAGAGAATTTTGAAGATGTATGATTGTGAAAATAGATATTTTTTAGTATGAGATTAAAGAAGGCATTAAAAAAAGTTAAAAAAATTGCTATCATTTGTTGGTGGTTTCAGCCCTTGAGATCCTGTACTTTTCTGTTTATGATCTGCGATCTTCCTGAAGTAGCCCTGCATCTTCCTTGGAAAGACCCAGAGTGTCCCAGAAGGGAGGTCAGGCTGGAGACGAGCAGTAACCTAGATGGCGCTGGAGGGTGGTGAGCAGGCCCAAAGCTCAGAAAGCTGAGGATCAGGGCCACGGAGGGTGTTGTCACTTAGGTGGAGGATGTATGGGATCCGGCCTCTTCCAGGCCTGTGCAGGGACCCTGCAGTCATAGATATCTCTAGGAAGCCACAGCTGCTTGCTGGCTGGGAGACGTAGTCTCAGCGGATGGCATGCTGTTTGTGGGTGGTTGCTGGATGTAGAACATGCTTTTCTTAGTCCTGAACTGAGTCCTTAGATGGAGGTAGAAAACAGGCCCCATAATGATGCAATAAGCACAAAGGATGGGAACCTGAGACTCTGGCTTCCTACACGTGCTTGTTGCAGGTGGAGAAAAGAGCAACAGGGTAGTGTCATAATGACAATGGCCACGGTAAAGACAACAGTGATGGCAACAATCATGCCCAACTGATTGCAGATGAGGGGAGGTTGGGTGACTCAGTCAAGTTCACACAGCACAGCAAGTGAATTGAGAAGGCAGATGGGGACCCTGGGACGCAGGCCGCCTCGTGAGTGAAGGCTCCCTGGCTCCAGGGAGCACAGCAGGTGGAGAGAAGGGACCCAAGTGGAAGACAGAATTGGTAAGCAATGGAACCTGACATCTGTGACCCTTAGAGATGCCCAGGGCGCCTGCTGTGCTCCCCGTGCCCCAGAAACTCACCCACGTTCCCAGGAACCTGAACCTGGACGTGGGCTCTATGTGTGTTCACGCCCAGCCCCACTCTGTGGGGGCTGTGCTGCTGGCTTGGGTTACCAGGAGCTGGAAAATGCCAAGTCAGGGCATGGGTAAGAATAGAAACCCACAGGCCAGGCACATGCTTCCCTGCGGGGCTCTGGCAGGCACGGGGCACCTTACGTGGGCCACTGCTTCCCCACAGCCAAGCAAAACTTGGCTGAGCCCATCTTCCCAGCAAAACCTCATGGTAGGTTTCTATTCACACACACACACACACGCACACACGCACACACACACACACCCCATACACACACCCATCTAAAGGTGTTAGTACTTGGACCAATCAGGTAATGTTGCTTCACATCAGAGTAACACAGAGATAAAGACACTCTAAAGGTTAACTTTATTTAACATTTGGCTTGACAAAGACAGGAGGTAGATAACAACGGTGCCAGAAAGAATTAATTTTTCAATTCTCTGCACTCAGGAAGGGCCTAGTCCTCCAGTCCTCCCTTGATGGTGTGGTGGTTCTTTCTTATTTCTACGTTTGAACCATAACTCTAATAACACCAGTGATACCTGCTTCCAAAACATATTTCTCCCATGAATGTTCACCTGCTCTGTGATGTTCTGTGTGTGTATGTGTGTGTGTGATGTCTCAGACAGTCAAGGATTGGGGCACGAGTGGGAATGCTGTCCCTGTGTGTGTCCCTGTCGTGGATTTAGGGATCGTTTCTGATGTTATTTTTGACCCTTCCTTTGTCCTTCTTCTTTAGTACAAGGGTCTAATGGTGCAAAAGGAGCCCCTTGTTTGTCTCTGCAGCTGCCCTTTCTTTTCTTTTCCTGTTACAGAGGATTAATCCTGGAAAGCAAACTTTAGAGCAAACCACAGAACAACTGTGTAACTTGGAGCCAAATCTTGGTCCATTTGCAGTGTGCCCAGACCCCTGAAACCTCAGACACCCCCGGTGTGGGACGGCAGGACTGGAAGGGAGGGTATCCTGCAGGGTGAATGCCAGGAAGAGACAAGTCCTCCAGTGTGGGGCCTCCTAGTGCCTGGGCCAAAGGCGCTTATCTTGACTCTGCACTCTCCCCACAGCGGGAATGCATATCAGTGCACGTGGGTCAAGCTGGAGTTCAGATTGGCAATGCCTGCTGGGAGCTCTTCTGCCTGGAGCACGGCATCCAGGCGGATGGCACCTTTGGTGCTCAGGCCAGCAAGATCAACGACGATGACTCCTTCACCACCTTTTTCAGTGAGACAGGCAATGGGAAGCACGTGCCCCGAGCTGTCATGGTAGACCTGGAACCTTCAGTGGTAGGTGAGTATGGGCTGAGATCCATTCCTCAGCAAACAGCAGGGACTTTGGCCCACAGGAACAAAAGATGACCTCGTGTGACTTTAGCGTCATTTCTTTATGGTCTCCACAGTTGTTTTTCTTTTCGTGGTACAAAGGATTAACTCTGGAAAGCAACCACAATCTTGGGGAAATCCTGTAATATGGAACCAGGATCTCACTAATCTAAGCAGCATATAGGACTGCTGAAATAGACTGTTACTAAATACAAAGGATTACAAAACCCACATAATTTTAGAAATTACAAGATGCTCTGATAAGTCAATTTCACAAAGTATAGGTTTCTGATTCTGTAATAATCGTAGTCTATCCTCATATATCTGATCTAACCTCAAAGTAGCTTACCCAGGAAATGCTGTAACAGCGGGCACGTTCACAGCCAGAATTGCTTGTAGTTAGTTCCAGAATGAACCTCATTTGGATCAAAGAGAACGCAGAGGAATTGTGACTTGTCTCAGGGCAGTTTTTCTGATGCTCAGCCCCTTCCTTTCCCATCCTCCTTCCACTCCTAATAATGCCACCTGCCCTGGATCTGACCTCTGTGGTAGTCCTCAGTTAAACATCAGGATTTCCTCAGCTTTAAGGCTGGCTTGTTGAGCTATGTGAGTAAAGGCCTGTAATGCTAGGACACTGATTTCTAGGGGCAATTGATGACAGGTACTCTACCCTCTGATTGCTTTATACAAATGCAAAAAGTGCAAGTCACCCTCCCAGGCCACTGTACACATGGATGACCTCCCTGCAGGGGAGTAGAAGAACCATGAAGGGAAGAGGAGATGTCGTTGGAGTCTGGTGCTTCTTGGTCTGCGCTGTGCAGAGCTCCAGAAATAAGCAGACCTCCCCCTCCACTGAAAACCTCTATAGTTTTCATGCTCCTCTAGGACTGGAGCACAGCTTTGCTTGAAGTAATTCTAAAGTAGGTCTAGGGGTAGGGGGTGGAGTTCAGTGGTAGAGCATGTGCTTAGCATGTGCAAGGCTCTAGATTCTGTCCCCGACACCACACACACGTACACCTGTGTGTGTGAGTATTTGTGTGTGTAAAGCCAGACACATATTGCTGCTTTGAGATGGAAGTGAGGGGTGAGACGGTTCCTGGGAGGGCTTGGGATCTGGGCAGATTACCCTGAATCTTTTCCCATGTCCTTAGATCACTTGAATGCAAATGAAATTGGGTTAAATTATTGGTATCAAGGTAACCTTACACGTGAAAGAAAAAAACAAGAGAAGACTTGAGGGGTCAAAGTAGAAGGAAGGAGAGGTAATCAGCATTTTTTCCTGACACTGGGGATTAAACCAGGGCTTTGCACTGAGCCACATCCCTGACATTTTTTGTTTTGAGATAGGGTCTTGCTAGGTTTCCCAGGCTGGGCTCGAATTTAGAATCCTCCACCTCAGCCTCCCATAGAGTGCTGGGATTACGGGTTTGTGCCAGGGCACCTGGCTAACTCAGGCTTTTAAAACTTTAAGCCAGCAGAGCATCTGGCTTTTCCATGCCCACCTAAGCCCCAGGCTCTGGAGTGGTTAGTGCCTCTGTTACTCGAGAATTCTCTTCACCTTTTGCAGATTTAGTGTAGGGCTGTCTGTGTCACTTCAGTGGAGCTTCATAGGTGTGGCAAAACAGAAGTTTACCATGTCGTAATCTAACAGGGAGTGAGGCTTCTCCCCGGAAACCAGATGTTAAGATCTAATAGCCTCCTCTCTTGCTAGATGAGGTTCGAACAGGAACCTACCGCCAGCTCTTCCATCCAGAGCAGCTGATCACAGGAAAGGAGGATGCAGCTAACAACTATGCCCGGGGTCACTACACAGTGGGCAAAGAGAGCATTGATCTGGTGCTGGACCGCATACGGAAGCTGGTAAGTGTCAGCAAGGGCAGGGCATTGGTGTGTCAGGCTAGTGCTAGCAAGCAGGCTTGGGCTCAAGCCCCTCTGATCAGCCTGGGAAGAGTCACGGCTATAGGGAAGAGCCACCTACCAAAGTTAGATTGATCTGTGCAGGTGAGCAATTCTCATGAAATTGTATGACAGGGGCTGGGGATTTAGCTCAGTGATTAGAGTGCTTGCCTTGCAAGCACAAGGGCCTGAGTTCGATTCCTGGCACCACAAAAAAACAAAACAAAACAAAAAATTGTATGACAAGCACAGGGGTCCTGGGAAGGGCTGGGACTCCTGAAGGGCAAAGCGACAGACACTGCGACTCTGAAGCTTCTGGGTTAACCAAGCTACTGGGCTGAAAGCTTCACATACCTTGAACCTTCTGCAGTTGGCCATCCCAAATTTTAGGTCCCCAAGATTAACACTACTTTCTTGTTTCCTTATTCCTTCAGGGATGTTTGGTTTTATTCACATAAAAATGTTGGAGGGGAGGAGGTAGGACGGACTGAGCGGGTTGCCTGGCTTTGCCCCCTTGGGGGAGTCTCAGAAACCTGTCTTCACGATTTCATCCCATTTCCTGCTCTTTCCAGACAGATGCTTGCTCTGGCTTGCAGGGCTTCCTGATCTTCCACAGTTTCGGCGGCGGCACCGGCTCAGGCTTCACGTCTCTGCTGATGGAACGCCTCTCCCTAGATTATGGCAAGAAGTCCAAGCTGGAGTTTGCTATCTACCCAGCACCCCAGGTCTCCACTGCGGTGGTGGAGCCCTACAACTCCATCCTGACGACCCACACCACCCTGGAACACTCAGATTGTGCTTTCATGGTGGACAATGAGGCCATCTATGACATCTGCCGCCGGAACCTGGACATCGAGCGCCCGACCTACACCAACCTCAACCGCCTCATCAGCCAGATCGTGTCCTCCATCACGGCCTCACTCCGCTTTGATGGAGCCCTCAATGTGGACCTCACTGAGTTCCAGACCAACCTGGTGCCCTACCCTCGCATCCACTTCCCGCTGGTCACCTATGCACCCATCATCTCTGCAGAGAAGGCCTACCACGAGCAGCTCTCGGTGGCTGAGATCACCAGCTCCTGCTTCGAGCCTAACAGCCAGATGGTGAAGTGCGACCCAAGACATGGCAAATACATGGCCTGCTGCATGCTATACCGGGGGGACGTGGTGCCCAAAGATGTGAACGTTGCTATTGCCGCCATCAAGACCAAGAGGACCATCCAGTTTGTTGACTGGTGTCCCACAGGCTTCAAGGTCAGAGTTGATGACGATAGACAGTTGCACAAGCTGAGGGAGTCTGGGTGTGGGTGCAGGCCTGCAATGCCAGCACTCTGGGAAGTTCAGGCAGACTGATCGTGAGTTTGGTCCCAGCCTGGGGAGCTTAGCAATTTAGTGAGACCCTGTCTCAAAAATAAAAAAATAAAAAGGGCTGAGGATGTAGTTCAGTGAAAAGGCCCTAGGTTCAATTACTGGTACTGAAGAGAGAGAGACAGAGAGAGAGGACAGTAAGGGTGGGGAGAATGAATTTGGGGCAAGGGATTTAAACCACACATAACATTAACTTCATTTAGCTGTGGTCAAGACATAAATCCTGTTGAAGTTTTGTCTGTTTAGGCCGTTTTAGAAAATGAATGAGTTTGGCGCTATTTTATTTTATTTTATTTTATTTTTTATTTGTTTGTTTTGTGTTTTGAGACAGGGTCTACTATGTAGTTCAGGCCAGCCTTGAGCTCACTATGTTGCCCAGGCTGGTCTCGAACTTGCAGCAATCCTCCTGCCTCTGCCTCCCAAGTGCTGGGATTATAGGTGAGCGCCACCACGCCCAGCAGTGCTATTTTAAATTGGTTAACCATCTCTGAATTTTTAAAAAATTGTTTTATTGGGGGACCTGAATCATAATGTTTTGGGAGGGGATTGTTTTTGATTCAATTCAATTTGCCTGAAGTTAGTTTTAGTGAATATTTTATTCTTTCAAGTGCTTTTTAATTTTAAAGTTAACCAAATTATTGAAGTTGCTAGAGAGGTATAATCCCCTCCTCTAACAGGAAGATGTGTTCTCTCAATTTCTTTTGAAAAATTAACTATGTTTTTAATTAATTCGGTGTTAACAATAAGATAATTTTGTGGCAATTATATGATTGTAGATCATTTGTGTCACAAAGCTCTGACATTTTCCATTCCCGTTAACCAGGATGCAGCTGTTCTCTGAGGAGAATGGAATGTGGCGTCCTTCTCCCTGCTCTATCCCTCGCTGCCCACAGCATCTTTCCCTCCTAGACCATGCTGGTTTTTACATGACAGTTCTGGTAATTCTTATAAAAACAGTCAAAAATCTTCCAAAAATTGGAGTAGGAGGATAAATGAGAAAAAAGGAACACTGAGACAAATGTGGGGAGAGTGGGGAAATTGACAAAAAGGGGATTCTCCTTTATCCTCTAAGCTGATGGTCTGAAGTCTCACCCAGAGAGGTAAATAACGTGGTGTTACTGGCTGCTTGCATTTCAGGAAAGCACATACTAGGAGAGTACATGTTGTCAAACTCTGTACTCTGCCATTCTCCCCAAGGGAGCTGGTCTCCACTTGACTCAGGTTAAGGGATGTTAGTTTCCAGAACAAGGAAGAGCTGGCTCAGCCCACAAGCCTTGTGCTGGACAGGCCATATCTAGCAAAATATGTGATGTGGCAAACTTTCTATTCGTTGCATTTTCCCTTCTTGCCTTTGGCCCTTTGCTGTCTGAGTTCTGTCTCCACTGTCACAGTACCATTCGTTTCTTAGAGGAGTGCTAAAGCACTGTGGACTCACACGAGGGTCACCAGCCTGTGCTGCACAGCCTGTGGCCACCCCACCCCCCATCAGGAAGACACGTGCATTGAAACGATGAGTTTAAGAAGACAGGAATTAAGGCGTGATGGTCTGGGTAGGAGCGGTAGTTTGGGACAGCACCAATAGTTCTCAGTGTCCCATAAATTGTGAGTTTTTCACCTGGGACTTGTTTCAGTTTCCTACAGTTCTTGGGGTTGGCTTTGGTTTGGGATATCTGTGTGGGGAGAAGTGGTATCTAGGACAGTAGCCCCACGGTAAGTTTGGGCCCGGGTTAGTGGGGTTAGCGGGTGGGTCCCTGACCTGCTTGCTGCCAGAACTTGGGAAGTTGGCTTGTTCAAGCAAGACCTTTAACTAATTGTCCTTGAACTGAACTCTCGCTTTTCTTCTAAGAAGCCCTGTGTTCAGAGAGAGACATGAGGCCATTAACACCATCCCCAAGGATCTTTTGGATATTTTTATTTATTGCTCTGGAATATCCCTATGACTTTTGAAACAGTCCTTCACTCATGGGAGAGAAATTTCCCAAAATTTATTTGAAACATAACCAAGAGGAACTTGAGATGGCAATCTGGGAAAGAATAAACTTTATAATAACTTCAGTTCTAGAAATTAATTTGCCTCTAAATGGGATGGTATTTCCCTCTCAGAGATAAACACATACTGGAAACCTCTCATGTACTAATTCCACTTTCATGGATGTTCTTGCTACTTTTCACTGACATTTCTCCCTATTACCAGCCCTGTTCTCCTCTTCCTCTCCAGCCTTTAGATTCCCCAACCTTTGTCCTTGAATTTGCCTGTACCCAACCCCATTCACTTCTCTTTTCTCTCCAGCACTCCCCAGCCCTCACTGCACACTTTTCCAACCTCCCGATTCCTCTTGTCACACCCCACCTTGCTGTCCCACTCCCACATCTGTGGCTGTGTCTTGCTACCACACATGGTTACCAAGACACATCGTATTGAGTTATCCTTTGACTGACTTGTATATTCTTCTGTTGCTACTCCTCTTTCCTTGTTCCCCAGGTGGGCATCAATTACCAGCCACCCACCGTGGTGCCAGGAGGGGACCTGGCCAAAGTGCAGAGGGCTGTCTGCATGCTGAGCAACACCACTGCGATTGCGGAGGCCTGGGCCCGCCTCGACCACAAGTTTGACCTCATGTATGCCAAGCGGGCCTTTGTGCACTGGTATGTTGGAGAGGGAATGGAAGAAGGAGAATTTTCCGAGGCCAGGGAGGACCTGGCTGCCCTGGAGAAGGATTACGAAGAAGTGGGGACTGATTCCTTTGAAGAAGAAAATGAAGGCGAGGAATTTTAAATATACACATTCCCCTTGACTGTGTCTCTTTATTTATGCTGCTCCACTTAAAGTACATTGAACTAGTCAAAAGTAGTAAGATTAGATTTTGTGAGACCCTGTCTCAGAAAAAAAAAGTTAGGATGCAGCTCAGTGCAATGGCCTTGGGTCCAATTCCCATTATCGAGAGAGAAAGAGAGAGAGAGAGAAGAGTATTAGACCATTCTCCCAACCTCAACCTGACTCCTGTCTTATGTAGGAGGAGTGTACCTGACTCCAGTACCCACAGGTGACATGGATGGCCAAAGTAGCTGCTGAACTCTACCAGACCCTCCCTTGAGTAAATATTTTGTCACTAAAAAGAAGGAATGTTACTGTCCCTGGGTGAGGGAGAAATCAAGTTACACGAGAGAACGCCTAATCAGGAGTTTTAATTCTCATGGCTGTCAGGCTGGGAAATGACCGGACCCGACCTGGGTGCTGGGAAGATTCCAGGGAGAGAGTGAGCAGGAGTCCCAACAGTGGGTCTTTAGCATGGCCCAGGCATGGTCTGGACTTACCACACTTTCATTCACTCATCAGATATTTGAGTACAGTCATCTCTTCTCCACAGAGGGCACATTCCAAGACTCCTCACTAGATGCTGAAACCATGGAGAACACCAAACCATATAAAATTAGGTTTTCCTCTATACACACATACCTATGATAAAGTTTAATTTTAAAATTAGGCACAGAAGAGATGAATGACAATAACTGTTAATGAAAGAGGAAAATTAATACTAAAAATACTATCACAAAAGTTATGCTGGGGATGTAGCTCATCAGTAGAACATGTGCTTAGCATGTGTGAAGGCATAGGTTTGTTCCCCAGCACCACACTCACATACACACACACACACACACACACACACACACACACAGAGTTATGTGACTATGCTCTTGCTGTCTCTCAAAATATCTCGTATATTGTACTCATGGGACACCAAACCCACAGAACGGGAAACAACTGACAAGAGGGGCCACTACACACATGGGTCTAGGACTGGTCTAGGTGCTAGAGAGCTAGTGACAGGATGGATGCATTTCTTGCCTTCATTACTATTAAGTAAGTGAACGAGGCCATGTCAGATGGGGTTACGTGATGTGGAGTGAGATGGCCAATGAGAGAAAATGTCTGGGGAGGACCCCTGTGGGTTGGGTGGTCATAGAAGACCTCATGGAGATCTAGATGATGCGAGGAGTCAGAGTCTAGGCCCAGGAAAATTAAGTGTGAAAACAAAGATCTGGGAACAAGTTTGGAGTTCTGAACAGAAAGGAGGTCACAGTGTTGTCGGAGATTGGGAGATCCGAGACCAGCAGGTGTTAGCACACACCTCGCCTTAGAGAGCAGGGTAAGGCATTTAGATTTTTTTCTAAGTGAAACACAGAAGGTTTTAAACAGGGCATTTATGGTCGCTTGTCTTCATATGCACACATACCTTATCTAATCCAACAGTCTCAAACTAGACATCCTGCTCATGCTGCAGAGGAAGAAATAGACTCACAGAGCTGCTGTGCGGCGGGCTGCCGACCACAGGGGTCCCCCCAGGCCTGTCCCCATGTCTGCCCTCATGGTCTCTACCCTGGTGCCTCTTCTGGTTCTAGACGCTGTCTCATAGAATGAGGAGTGGAGAGATACAAATCCTCATCCTTTACGAAAGAGAGGACGGCATCTCTTCTCTGAAGTCGGTGACTCTGGTGGGATTTTATGAACAGTCAAAAGGCCACCGCTGAGCTACCCAGAGGCTCTAAGTGCTGACTTTCCAGAAATATTTCTGCTCCCTATTCCTGAGGAGCTCCAAATTTATAGACAGAATCTAATGTCCAAGAAAGGAAGAGTAGACAAGGAGCGATGCCAGTCTCTCCCATATTCTCTGTGGGAGATCGTGGTGTTAAAAACGCAGGTCCAGGTCCATTGTCTATTGGGAACATTCTGGCCAGAGGTCCAACTTCCACCAGTTTCCCCAGGTGTCTGCATAGGGATCTGTGGTAGAAAATAAGGGTGAGCCACCATCAGCCCCACCATAGGAAGGAGCTTGTTCTCTCTGGCCAGAGATGAGATTCAGATAAGCCTCCAAGAGCTTCCTGGGTATAACTAGGACTGGATCAGGGAGACTGTAACACAGCCCTAAGGCCAGAGTCTGGGGTGGAGGCAGGTCATGCATGATGTGTTCCTTTCTTCTAGATTTACGGAAATGAAGTTAAAATAAACATGGCTGTCAAAGACACAAAGTGATGTCTAAGAGGCATGTGTAAAGGTAGATGAGGCGCAGGACATTTGGGGAATGATGTGCAGGGACTTTGGAGGTATTCCCATTGCCTACTGTTTCTCCTCTTCCATTTTTCCTCGTGTGGCTGAGTCCTTGTTCAGTCAGGCTTGCGTGTCTCCGGCCCTGTTCAGCTTTTATGACCCCATTCAGGAATTAGGAATATTGAGTTTTGGGGGCTGGGGATTTAGCTCAGTGGTAGAGCACTTAACTAGCAAGCACAAGGCTCTGAGCTCGATCCCCAGTACCTTCCCCCTCAAAAAACCCAACTAGTTTGAAAAGAAATTTAAACAACAGCTTTCAGTAGGCTGCTAGTTTAGTGCACTGGGCTAATCTACTAGCTAATTAAGTGTCTCAAATCCAACTCTTCTTAGGAATGCTGGAAGTCATAGTACTAAGAAACAGCCTATTCTTAAAAAATACTTTATCCTGGAGTTAGAAGAATCCATAGTTAATGTAATAATATCCAGCAAAGTCCATTTTCTATCCTAACTGACCAAGTGTGTTTCTAGCTTCTCTCTGGCTTAGGGGCACGGGTGTTAAATGTTTCCCCTCTTGGTATTTGCTGTCCTGAATTTCAACAAGAGACGGCACCTCTGGACAGAGATTGGTTCAGGATGATGTTTTCTCTGGCTGCCGACAGTTCTATCAGCAACTTGATCCAGTCTCACTATTCTGAGTTGACACCAGTGGACTTGCCTTTCCTACTACATTGCAAAACTACGAATGGGATCGAAATCTTCATTTTCCCGTGTGTGTTACAAGGCCAAAAGGTTCATATTTAGTGACAACGAAACCCCCATAATTAGGTCTTCTTTTTTTTTTTTTTTTAAAGATCATGTGGCAAATTTATGTTGGCTGTGTTTGGGCGGGTAAGCATGAGAGGGTGAGCGGGGTGAAAGGAGCAGACAGCAATACTGATACTAGTTACATTCTGTAGCGCTTAGGAAATCTTTTTTTGCCTTATGTGACAGAATCCTCTAGGGTAAAGGGCATCCTCACTTACCTACTTTTTTTCACAAACATGCAATATGGAATTCTTAAGAGATCTTTGTGAACACTGTGTTTGGGGTGAGACACAAAGATGTGAGACCGGTTGTTAGGCTCAGGGCCCCTCCAAGCAATTCCATTACCTTCCAGTGGGAGGAAATAAAACTACACAAAATGGCCTTCCTTACCCACGTCAATGCAAAAGCAATTAGTAAAATATTGGCAAACAGAATCCATACTGCACTGAAAAAATACAGCCTCATCAAGAAGGATTTATTCTAGGAATTCAACTATGGTTCAGAATGAGAAATTCCACCTACCGTAAAGCCAGCACTTCAGTCAGAGAAACACTAGACACATTGCAGAAAGGTCAGGAATCAGGCAAGGCTGGCTGGTGCCTTGAACCCTGCCGCTCTTTAGAAATGAAAAATCAGAAGAATAATAATTAGAAATGAAGATGGAAAACTCTCTCTCTTTATGAGTGATATGATAGAATATTGGGAAAATCATATTGAATCAATGATAAGACTAACTCAAAATATAGCCTTTATTTTGTGAAAAAATAACCAATGAGACTGGTACAAGGGAAAAGCTCCATTAACAGCAGCACACACAAAAATGTCCCTAGGAATAACAACTTAGGGAAACATAGAATCCTTTCTGAGAAAAACTTCAAATAAAACCCAAAAGTCGATGAGCAAATTTAAAGACATTATTTACTATTAGAGAGTATATGTCAACAGAACAAATGTTATTCTCCCCAATTTAGTTAATAAATTTAATACAACACAGAAAAAATGCCCATGGCCTTTTTAAAAGAGAAAACCCCTTTAATTGTGAAATAATTATAGATCCATAGGAAGCTGCAAGAACAATACGAAGAGATTAAGAAGTACCCTTAATCTAGTTTCCCTCAGTGTTTACATTTTACAGAATATCAAAACCAGGACAGTAACACTGACACAATGTTTATCACATTTTATTTTTGACATTTTATTACCCATGTAGATTTGTGTAATCACCACATCATCAGGATAAGAAACTGTTCTATCACCAAAAAAGATCTCTCTCCTTTTCTTAACCTCACTGGACTTCTGTTCCTACCCACTGGCAACCATTAATACATCTTCCATCTCCATTATGTTGTCACTTCAAAAATGTTATAAAAATGGCATTGTGGTGTATTACCAATTTTCAAAGAGTTTTAAATAGATGGGTGATGAATTTTTTCAAATGCTTTTTTGCATCAGTTGATACAATCATGCGATTTTCTTTTTTAGCATGCTAATAAGTTGAATTACATTGCTTTTTGAATATTAAACCACCCTACATCTCTGGAGTAAACCTGCTTGGTCAACATATATAATTCTTTTTATATATTGCTGAATTCTATTTGTTAATATTTTGTGCAGAATTTTTATGTCTATTTTCATGAGGGATCTTGTCTGTAGTTTTCTCTTCTTATCTATTTTCTCTATCTGATTTTGGTCTTAGGGTAATAATGGCTTCATAAAATGAGTTGGGAAGTGTTCCTTCTTCCTTCTTCCTGCCTCAGCCTCGGGAGTTGCTGGGATTACAGGCGTGGTGGACTGATATGGTCAGTTTGAGCAGGGATGCTCAGATGGACTGAGTTATCATGGTTCTGAGGGTAGAGGATCCACCTGAGGATTGTTGCCAACACAACATAAAGGGGGATGGGAGCAGAAGCTAGCACCTGGCTGTTTCCCAGGAGAAGCTCTGTTGTGGCTGGTTCTCCTGAAGGGAACTCAGCTGTTCTTGTCGAAGATGGAGCTCAGGGCCTCGCTGTTGTTTGAGGATGGCTGCTGTTGCTTTGGGGGAGCTCTGGTCTTCATCTCTGCTGCAAGACTCGTATCCTGGTTCCGGTAAAGATTTCTTCAGCCATCATTTGCAGACATGGACATACACAGGATGGTGCTCTGGGCTCCCGGCCCTTGATTGGATCTTTTGGGTCTCCAGTGCATAGATAGATATTCAGCACTCTGCCTGCATTTGGCTTATGGTTGAATGTTGTAAAGTGTAAATGTCCTGCATTAAATCTGCTCTCTTGGAAACCATTGGCTCTAGAAAGGTAACTAATACGATGAGTGTGCGCCACAATGCCCAGCCTTCCTCTTTTATTTTCTGAAAGAGAAAAACTGATGTTAATTCTTAAAATACATGATAGAATTCACTGGTGAAATCAACTTGGCCTGCAGATTTCTTTTCTGGGAGTTTAAAAATTCAGACATGGTGGCACACACCTGTAACCCTAGCTTTTGGGGGTGGAGGCAGGAGGATCTCAGTGAGTATGAGGCCAGCCTGGGCTACATAGTGAGTTCAAGGCCAGCCTGAACAGCGTAGCAAGAACTTGTCTCAAAAAACAAAAATTTAGAGTTCAGTTTCTTTACTAGTTATAGAGTTATTCAAATTGTTATTTCATATTGGTAAGTTGTGGTAGTTTGTGCTTCTTAAGGAACTGATTCAGTCAAATGACTTGGCACATTTAGAGTTGTCTATGGTATTCATTCCTTTATTGTGCGTTTGTATCTACAGGGTCTGCAGTAGTATCCTGTCTGATTCCTGATACTGGCAATTTGTGTCTTCTCTTTTCTTTTTTGTTAGTCTTGCTAGCTAGAGATTTGTCAATTTTATTGATCTCTTTAAAGAATAAGCTTTTTGTTTCATTGATTTTTCATTGTGTATCTGTTCTAAATTTCATTGATCAGTGCTTGTAGGTTTAATAATTCCTTCCTTTTACTTGGTCTTATTTTTCTAGTTTCTTGTGGTGGGAGCTTAAAAGATTCACATTTTTGTTCCTAATAGAAACATTTAGTGCTATGAATTTGTTTCTCAGCATTGCTTAGATCTGTGTCGCACACTTTGATATGTTGGATCAGTGACCTAATAACGTCATCTTGGTAAATGTTCCCTGTGTGCTTGAAAAGAAGTATTGTGTTGGTGTTGGATAAAGTGTTCTGTAAATATGGATTAGTTGGAATTGTTGAATTCTTCTATTGTCTATCAACTGTTGGTACTCTCCCAGTATATCTCTCTTATTCTCTTTAGAGAATTTTGCTTCATATGCTTGGATTCTGCTTAATTTTTTATTTTTGGGGGGACAGGGTCTCACTATGTAGTGCAGGCTGGCCTCACACTTGTGGCAATCCTCCTGCCTCAGCCTTCCTAGTGCTGGGATTACAGGCATGCGCTACCACGCCTGGTGGAATCTGCTATTATAAACATTTATGACACCATAAACATGGATGGTATCAGAACAGCTATGATAACTTTCAGGATTTCCATGTCTCTGTGGTACATTGGCCTTTTTATTGTTCTATAATGGCCCTTTTATTCCTTGCAATTTTCTTTGCTGCAAAATCTATTTTGATATACTATAGACACTGCTCCTTGGTTTTGTTTGACATTTTATGTTATATTTCTCTCCGATTTTACTGTTAAGCCACTTATATCATTATATTTTAAGCAAATTTCCTTTTCTTTTGTTTTGTGGTATGGGAGACCAGACCCGAGGCCTTGTGTACACTTGGCAAGTACTCTGCCAAGAAGAGACACTCCGGGCCTTTCAAAAGCCTGTTCTATTAGTGCATGAGACTTTGGGGGGGACATCTAGATATAAATCTTAACAGTATATTTGTGTCTTTCACCAAATTAGAGAAATTTTCAGCCATTCCTATAGGTTTTTTTTTGTCTGTTTGTTTGTTTTCTTTTTTGAGATGACTTCTCACTGATAAGTCCAGTTCTGACTGGCCTTGAACTCACTGTAAGGCTAGCCTCAAATTTGTGATGATCCTCCTGCCTCAGCCTCCCAGGTGCTGGGATTACAGGTGTGTACCACCACGCCCAATAGCCATTTTTTGTTTTGTTTTGTTTTTACCACTGTTATCTTTGAATACTTTTCAACTTTATACATTTTGCCTTTTTTTTTTTTTGGTGGACTTTAATGACCACCATGATGTTAGCTCTTTCATTATAGTGCCACAGATCATTGAAGCTTTGTTATTTTATTTTTTTTTTCAGTCTATTCATCTCTGCTGCTGATATTGGGTGATTTCTCTTGTTCAGTTTTCAAGTTCAGTGATTCTTCTGTAACTTCCATGCTATGGAACCTACCTGGTGATTTTCTTTTCCTCTTGAAACTCTGGCTTTAATAAGATTTTTGTGCTGATTTTAAGTAGAGATCTTATCGAATGCATTGCCAGTAAAGGGTGATACTATCTCCCATTGTTGTGCTCATGTTGCATATTGGGTAATGAAGATGTCCAGTGTAGTTAAGTAGCTCACTTTAAGACTGCCACTGAATTTAGATTTGGGTCTTTCACCTGCTTACTGTGGAGCAATGCTGAGGTGCCCGTGCTCAGGTTGGCTCAGCCTCTGCAGAGAGGAGGCCAGAACAGTCATCCCCGAAGGGAGAAACTCCATTGCCAACACGGCTTAGTACTACTGGATTAATCTTCCCTCTCCGCGACCTGGTTCTTAGAGGTGGTCTCGTCACACTTGTAGAGAATATTCTAAGCTTCCGCACAGCGGAGGAAGCAATCAACAAAGTGAAGAGTGAACCTGTGGAACAGGAGGAAATATTTCCAAATTATACATCCAGAAGGGATTAGTAGCCAAATTATATAAGGAGCTCAATTCAGCGGCAAAAGAGCAACCCAATTAAGGAGTAGACAAAGGACTTGAATAGACATTTCTCAAAAGAAGACATAAAAATGGTCAGCAGGCATGTGAAAAACTGCTCGACATCACTTATCTTTGAGGAATTGAAAATTAAAACCACAGTGAGATACCTCACACCTATTAGAATGGCTAGTACCAAAAATACAAAGGTGAGGATGTGGAGAAAAGGGAACCTTTATGTACAATTGGTGGATATTTAAATTAGAACCGCTATTAATAGGAAAACAGTATAGTGGTTCCTCAAAATAACTGAAAATAGAACTACCATATGATTCAGCAATCCCACAACTGGGCATCTATCCAAAAGAAATGAAGTCAGTCAAAAGGATATTTACACTCCCATGATTATTGAAGCATGCCTTCTACTAAGCAGCCATGTCAAAGGGGCTGCATTTGGCATTGATCTCAGCACCTCCTATTCTCACATGGGTACCCATCTGCAAGGAAAGGGAACAGTGACAATCAGTGGTTATGGGTACCTGACTATGCCAAGTTATGTCCCCTGTGCTGGTAGTGAATGACTGATTGGTGAATCAAGTTGCCATGAACCCCACCAACAGTTTTTGATTCACTTGAACATCTAAATTGGACATAGATTTGAGGCTGCTCTTCTTTACTGGTGGGAGCAGCAGTATTGCACTCAATAGACACGCATATCTCAAAGTGACAGAGAAAGGTTGCACAGCAGTGATCTTTTTTTTTAAGAGAGGTCAGGGGCCTGCATCAAGTGCTGGCTGGACAAACCATATATTCTTTTGCAGCCCTGAGCTTTTCCGTACAGGTACTCAGAAAGGCATCCTTAGGCTGCTACAAGCCATGATAAAAGTTGGTCAAGTTTGTTAGTTCAGGGGTTTGAATGGAATATTTCTCTTGGAGTTTTTTGCAATTCTCATGGGTTAAAGAATATTAACTTGGTCTCATGGTACAGTATCTCCCTTCATATCACTTATTATAAAATTTAAAAAGTACTTTTAGGGGGTTGGAGATTTAGCTCAGGTGGTAGAGCACTTGCCTAGCAAGAGCAAGGCTCTGAGTTCAATCCCTAGCACACTCCCCCCCGTTCCAAAAAAAGAAAAGTACTTTTATAGCAGAGAAGTCTGGTAAGCACCACCTTTGCCAAACAGTGAAAGCAACCATCCCAATAATAAGATGAACTGAAATCAAGTGGTTCTTTTTTTTTTTTTTTTTTTTTTTTTTTTTTTTTTTTTTTGGTGCTGGGGATCAAACTCAGGGCCTTGAGCTTGCTAGGCAAGCACTTTAACCACTGAGCTAAATCCCCAGCCCCTCAAGTGGTTCTTGATGCAGTCAGAAGTGTGTTACTTGAGGCAAATCACAAGGAAACAAGCCAAACTCAAATTAAGGATAATTCTTTAAAAATGCCAATGTCATGGGAAAAAAAGTTGAGGAATTGTTCCATAGAGAAACAATAAAGCTCAACAAATAACCACAGCAATATATCACTGCACACCTATCAGAGTGGCTAAAATAAGCAATAGTGACGCCACCCAGTTCTGGGAAGGACACAGGCAACAGGGTCAATACATAGTGCTGGTGGAAATGTAAATCACCCTGTCATTCTGGAAAAGAATCTGGAATTTTTAAAAATAATTAAACATGCAACCACATACCACCCAGCAATTGTATTCCATAAAAACGAAAGCACATCTATACAGAGAAACTACACCATTTCAAAGAGCAGCTTTATTTGTAATGATTTAAAAAAATGGAAATAGCTCATCTATTCTTCAACAGATGAATGCTTAAAGTATGGTACATTCATCCTGCGGAATATTATTCAGCAATAAAAAGGGACAAACTATTCTTTTTTTTTTTTTTTTTTTGTGGTGCCTGGGATCGAACTCAGGCCCTTATGCTTGCAAGGCAAGCACTCTAATCACTGAGCTAAATCCCCATCCCCCTTTTCTTCTTTTTTTTTTTTTCTTCAAACTATTGATATATTTAACAATCTTGATAAATCTTCAGAGAATTATGCTGAGCGGAAACAAAAATGCTACACCCAAAGATGAACACTATGGGGCTCCATTTATATAACACTTTTTGAAATGACAAAATTATAGAAATGGAGATCAGATGAGTGTTTAACAAGGATTAAGGAAGAAGTGGCAGAAAGCACACAGGTGTGGCTGTAAAAGGCACTAAGAAGGAGTCTTGTATTGAAGGAAATGTATTTTGGTGGTATCGACATCAATATCCTGGTTGCAATATGTACTGGATGTTATCTGACTCTTGGGAAAAAAAGGTAAAGAGTCTACAGAATCTCTGTACTACTTCTTACAACCACATACAGCTCTGCGATGATCTTAAAATACTTTATAAGAAAACCTTAAGTGACTAGATTATGGCATGAACCCCACATGGAGAAAAAACAGTTGCTGTAAAGGACAGTGTTGAGACAAATGGAAACATTTAAATATTGACTTTCTATTTTAGAACACTGTACTGTATCAACATCGAATTTCCTGAATTTGGTGATAACTACACAGGAGTTATGTAAGAAAATATATTTGATCCTGGGAGATACATACAGATGTACTTAGGGCTGAAGAATCTTGATCTCTCCAGTTTACTCTCAAGGAGCCCAGAGAAAAGAAAAAAGAGATAAAGGGAAATACAGATTGTGTGTGTGTCTGTGTGTGTGTATCTGAGAAAAATGTGCGTATGAGATATGAGATATGTGTGTGTGCCAAAATGTTGATAATGAGTGAAAGGTATATGGAGTCATTGTCATGCTTATTTATTTATTTATTCAAGACACAAAATTTAAGCCAATTTATTGTACTACTGACCAGAAACCACTTTGAGTTCTAAATTTAAAAACCATGCAAGTAATAGCTAAGGCATTAACTATGTCCCACACATACTTCATGTTCCAAATAGCTATACAGGATGCTGAGAAAAATTTGAACTGCCGAAGAAAATTTACTTAAAAATGTCCTCAAGAATAAAATATTTATCTCAGCTTACCAGGGAACACTGCATCAAAATATTTGAAACAAATATGTCACGCTTTTTTAAAAGCAATCTTACCATGAGTAAAATTTACTTTCCAAAGTAAAATATTTAATAATAATTTTAAAAATTCCTCTGTTCAGACACCAAACCTCCAGAAAAAAGGGAGTGACAGGGGAAGGTGAGAGATAGCAGAGCTTAGTCTGTTTTGTCCCCTGAGACCTATGCCAGGAAAGTGAAATTTAGGTTTCTGACACCAGCCTCTCCCTCCTGACACCAGCCTCTCTCTTGTGGGGTAATATATTTAACTGAATGACTACTGTGAAGGAGATTGGATTTGCACCCTTTAAAAACAAGCTTCTTATTTGTTCTTGGGACAGGATAGTAAAATTGCACAGTAGAGTACAATTGCACAGTAAAACTGCACAGTATAGTAAAATTTAAAGTACAAAAAAACTAGACAAAATGCAGAGAAGAAAATAGAGTTGTGGAGAAGGAATGAGCAAATAAGTCACATGAAGCCACATGTGTTTGTAGAGAAACGAGTTTTGTAAAGAAGCACTAAAACTATCAATCATTGATTGTTTCATTTCTTGTTTAAACCATCGCTTACTCCTACCCTGTGCAACATGCCTATCCTTTTCATTAGAATTGCTATAAATTATTCTTTGCCACAGGCAAATAGCTTTTCTATAAAGTAGCTTCCCACCTTGATGGAGACCTAGACTATTTCACAGTCAGCCAACATCTTCCTCTGACCAAGTTTTTACACAGAGTTTTAAAGTTAAGTGGTTTGGCATGGCCTCCTGTCTCCTACTTCAAATTAAAAAAGAAAAGGAGTAAGAAATTGAGCTGATGAGAATTTCAGTGACACTAAAAATATCTAAAATAGGCAAAAGTATGGTACGAGTTACAGAAAATGCTTCTCAGGGCCAAATTTTCCTTTGAAACAAGTATTATGCACTTCCAACTTAAACATTTTCTTGCCTGGAATTCAGAAATCTTTTAACCAATGCTTTCAAAAAAGACATTCTTGGGGCTGGGGATTTAGCTCAGTGGTTAGAGTGCTTGTCTTGCAAGCACAAGGCCCTGAGTTTGATCCCCAGCACCAAAAAAAAAAAAAAAAAAGACATTCCTGTAAATAGTATCCAGAAAAAAACCCAGCCCATTATATTTATTTTTTCTATTTTAAACTCTGACGTATCATTAAGCCTGAAGACAACTTCAAGTATGGCTCAGAGTACTTTCTTCGTGAACCATCCAAGAGTGAGCTTTCCGGGTGCTATCTCATTCCCCCCATTGCCTAGGTGTGAAGTTACTCACCGCTGCCTGGGGTCGCACCCGTGGCCTCAGTCTTGTCTTTCACAGCTCAGGATCCAGCCAGGGACCTCCTATTGCATATAGTGGTCCCTGTGGTCTCTGCCAGTGTGGGACAGCTGTGCAAGCTTTTCTTTGATTGTCATGACCCGGACGCTTTTGAAGCTTACAGGCTGGCTGTTTCGTAGAATGTGTGTCTGCAGTCCCTCCTCGCGGAGGGGTGCGGGTCAGCATCTGTGACAGGAATACCGGAGGGCACAGCATTCTGATTCCCTGCACAAATTTACAGCTGCTGGAGCCTGAGGACCCTGGCAAAGCCCTTCTGCCCCTTCCATGTGTCTACACACATGAAATATATCTGCATGGACATAGGAGTTTCACGTGTGCATGTTGTAGATCCTTTAAACTTACCTGTATCTTCAGGCCCACCTGGGAGAGGACACCTAATTATAATGATCTATTATTTTATATGAAGGGATGGAGATGGAATTGAAATCAGTATTGGTGGCAGCCGGGTTAAAACGGAAGTCTCTGAAGCCAGATCGCCTTTAGAATTTTGGCTTCACCAGTTACAATCCTGTCACTTTGGGCTGGTCACTTAACCTGTTTGAAATTTAGTATTCTCTCCTATAAAACTGGAATTTAAAAAAGAGCCTTAAGAAGCTGTTGTATAGATTAGAGCTTAATGGAGAAGCCTGGAGAATGGCAGGGACCCAGTGTGAGATCTGAAAGGCAGATATTACCAGGATAAACCAGCGAGAATCAAATTGGTTTCACTTTTCTTTTCCTTGGGCTCCGGCATCCCCCAAGTGGCCGTGCAGAACAGCAGAACAGCGGAGTAACCGCGTCACCCACGAGCTGTTTCAACACACAATTTAAGAAATTTTACTACAGTACTAAGAAAGAAGAAAGGAGGAAGGGAATGGAAGGGGAGGGGAGGGAAGAGAAGGGAAGAAAACCGCTACATATATAACTCGAAATGCCATAGGATTGTAATCTTTTTTTTTTATTCAATAAGAATTTTATTATAAATGTAGGATTCAGAATTTAGGTAGTAACAAGCTAACGTATTTTCTCACCAGACAACGTTAATATAGGATTGTAATCTCTTAATTGCTGGGATTTTAAAAGGTCAAATAGGAAGGAGCTTGTGTTCCTGGAATCATAGAGCAACGGCATAGATGGAGAACACTGCACAGGTTTTCCAACGCTGAAAGGCACAAGGACCCGATACACGCCCTTGCCCTGGGGACCAGGTAGCCGCGCGTCCGCGGGAGCGGCCACACCCCCTCCCGCCCGCCGCCCTGAGTTTCACTTTCCGTTGGGTGGGAAACGAAAGCTCGCAGCGCTGCGGGCGAAGAGGGGGCGGGGTCGGGGGCGGGGTCGGGGGCGGGGCGGGCGGAGCGCGGGAGCATGCAGTCCCCTGTTGGAGGGCGCGGTGCTTGCACATTGAGCTCCCGGCTGCGTCCTCCGCCGGAGCTCGACCTGACCCCGCGTCGGATTTAGCAGTGGAGGCTTGGCGCCGGCGAGGTACTTGAGGCGAGTTTGGTGCTAATTTTGGAAGTTTTCTTTCCAGGACAGACCTCCCCTGGAGCTCTCGCTCCTGTGCCCCTGGGTAATTGAGGGATTTATTTGGATTCTGCGAATGATGGCAATGGTCTGTATTCATTGCATGCAGCTGTTGAGCCGGTGAAATCTTTTCCCCCAGGGGATATATTTATTTGGGCTTTTGGGATGACTTTATGTGTAATTAGAAAAGAAAGAAATGGCTAAAATGTTTCGAGCGAGTAAAAAATCTCAAGCAGTGCACACAAATGAGTAAAGTAGAAACGGACTTCTTTTAATCTTCAGCTGTATCATTTTTATGTATATTTCACCAAAAAATTTTCTGCACAGACGTCTTTAAAATTGTTTTGGAACAATCTTACAATTGTAAAGCAGTTGTGAAATTGTAAAGCAATTCTAAAATTACTTTTTCTTTCTTTTCTCTTTTTCTTTTCTTTTCTTTTTTTTTTTTTTTTTGGTGCTGGGGATCTTGCGCTTGGTTAAGCAAGCACTCTAACCACTGAGCTACGTCCCCAAGCCCTAGAATTGGTTTTCTACTTAGCAAATTATGGACATCTTGTCACAACAGGCCATAGGTACATGAATGACTTTTTAAAAAATCCTGATGTTT